>PVJX010005937.1:0-81265 GCA_004027295.1 Dolichotis patagonum | reverse complement strand
TTTCTACAATAAGTCAGGATTAAACTGTCCTTTAGTTCTTGGAAAAGCAAAAGAAAAACATGGATGTAATGTATGCACATTAACCTAGAGAATTTAACAAAACTCAGTTTACAGCCACCCTTTTCCTTCTCCAAAGTTGTCATTATTTGAACACTTTGTGTTTTGTTTTTCTTTATTTTTACAACCAAATTTGTACTCACATTATTTTATGTTTTTCCAAAGAAGGGCTCCCAAGTTCTACAGCTTTTTTTTTTAAATTAATACATGTTTTAGTAAATAATGTTTACCTTCCTTTGTGGCTATTTGGTTCACGTAATTAACACATTTGAATGTCTTTTTTGTTCCTTTTCCTCCTTTTTCTCATACCTTCTTTGGCGTTTGATCTCCTTCCCATCTGAGAATTATGTTTCTTTACTTCTCATTATCTACTTGTAATTTGCTCTTTATCTATAATTTGAGTTTCCCATATAAGACAAACCACGTGATACTTACATTTGCGTGTCTGAATTATTTCATTTAAGATTAGAGTCTAAAGGTATATCCATTTGTTTCCAAGGAGTCTTAAAGAGCATGTCAAGGATTGTAGTTTATTAATTGTAATTAAGAGTATCAGGTCTAGAGACTTGATGAGCAAGAGAGTACATAACAGCATATCATGATGGTTGGTACAGAATACAAAAATGTCATACAATTCATATTTCTTTCAATTCTAGAGCAAACAGCCATACACACTGGGAAAATTTATCTGGGCATGCTTTGGAAAACATTTTATTTCTGTTCCTACCTGCTTGTGACAAGTATGAGGCCATTTCCTGAGCACCATATTAACATATGACTCAAGTCTATTCCAACATTCTGTTCTCACAGTTTTCCTATAACACAGACTGATACTGTCATCTGTCTAAATTAGTCCAGACCATTATGATAAACTGAGTTCATTTTGACTAGAAGTTGTGGTTACAGGTAATTAAACTTCCTTTTCCTTCCTCAAATTTGGAGTCCCTAGCCACCAGACTTCCTCACTACCACCTTCCTGTAGAGAATCCTCTAGGGTACTTTCTATTTTGTACTTAACAATTTCACTGGTGAGCCTCAAGTCCACATCTTAATTATGTGCAAGACGTATCATACTGAGATTGTCGTACAAGCACAATGGTGTCCATACGGTAGCCATTTGGTGTTCACAAATCATACACTGCTCTTCCATCCCCTTCCTGCCAAAGGTTGGAGGTTCATTACACAATGTTGCTTTGGGTGAATGAACAAACATCCTTTGTCTTCTAAATATGGGCCATTATATGGTGGGAAGGTCACAGATCTATCTCAAGCTTATGAGATTTGGAGTACTTTAATAGAAGAAAATATCACAATTTGCATATATATATATATATATATATATATATATATATATATATATCTTTGAATCTAAGAAGGGACTCTTGTATACATCTAGGTAAACTGGTTATATATTTAAGGAATTTCCAAAGAAAGGCATGGGAAATAACCTTGAAAATAATATAAACCAACTGTATTGTAAAATATTGTAAATAATAGTTGAATTACAGTAAGGTATTTGCTTTGGGAGAGGAAATAGAAAATTGCAAGCATTTAAGTGAAATATGTTTTACTTTACATGCACTTGCAGTTCCTGGCAACTGAAAACTGCTAAAAGAAAAGAGAAAACAATAATAGCATCAACAAAATCCCTCGTAAGTTTAATAGCCATCCATTGATTGTAAATGTGAACAAAATATCTCAACGTGATGCAGAAATACAGAAAAACCCTCCTTATGAAAGCTCCTGACCTTTCACCATTAATGACTGGACTCCAAATACCACATATGTGCCAATGTTTGCAATTCTGTTGTATAAAATTTTATTTTTATTTCCAGGAATGAAGTTTTTGATTGAGTCCAACATATTTATATTGCATTTTGTCCTCCTCATGATTTCCTTGGGTCAGAATAATGCCATCACTTAAGAATAATGAAAGAAAGCAAACAAACAAGCAAACAAAAACCTCATGAAGAACTTTGACAATGAAAGATTCAGTCTTTTATGAACAATTTGGCCCCAGAGACACTCCGTACTACTTCCCGCTTTTTCCTGTTTTGAAACGTGGATTTCAAGATCCTAAAAGAGAAAACATAAAGTATTTCAAACTGGTACAAAGGAGAAGTCAGAGTTGCTTTTTGAAGCAATTGTAAAACTTCAGCTATATTTACAAAAGAAGAAGAGTGCTCTGAGGACCAGAAACAGCAGGTTGTTAAGTAAGACTGGAAACTTGGATCTCGCAATACCTTTTTCCAAAGGCATAAAACTGATGATGTTTCATGGGTTCATACATCATGTGATCAAATCATAAAGTGAACACATATATTTAAAAACAATTTATTTCAGCAAAAGCCACATTGATATTAACCTGCCTCAAAATCCTCCCCCACGTTCTCAAACCCAGTTATCCTCCTGTGCACTTTTCTGAAGCAGTTCTGAAAGTCTTCGTTTGTGTGTTTTTAGTTGTACTGTCTTGCCTGCATTCACATCCTGAATCTATTCAAAATGTTTGTCTTTCATGGACATTTTGACTTTGGGGAGGATCCAGAAGCCACGCAGTACCAACTCTAGTCGAAAAGGTGAATGAAGACCATCATCACGTTTTTATGCAACAGAATAGAGGTACACAGAAGACAACCTGAGCGATGGGCTAATGGTGCCATTCTCCACCATGACAAAACTCTCAATCACACATCACTTCTGGCATGACAGTTCTGTCACACAGGGAGACATTAAGACAACTGTAATTCTGAGAGAGAGGTCTGGAAAAAAATGAATGTCAATGCCACCTTTCAGAAATTCTCCTCAAATATATAGCTCAGAAACTGTTGAGATGGTGGCACACGCCTCTAATCCCAGGGATTAGAGGCGTGTGCCACCATCTCAACAGCATTAGGAGGATTGTTGCAAATCTGAGACCACTCTGGGCTACAAAGTGAGCTCAAGGCCAGCCTGAAGTGTATGCAAGACCATCTCTCAAAAATATAAAATGGAAACCTATTGAGAATATAGGGTTCCACTCTTTTAAGCTATCCTGTCATAGTGTTTGGTTTGTCAGCTCTAGCAGATAAGCTCTCTGAGGCAGTTTTGTTACATAAAATTCAGAATGGGCCATCAAAGGTTAATTTTTGGAGGATACATAATTATGTTTTTTTCTTTTTTAGTAAATGTGTATCTCATGCATGTTTTGATACATCTTTACATAAAATTTTTAAAGTTAAAAATTACTGTTTACTGAAACTAATTTAACTAGGTTATTCTATGGTATACTTGTTAAATCTAGCAAACCAAATTTAAGAGATTTGGGGAAATTTCACAGAGAAACTGAAAGTTATTTTAATAGCATTTCAAAAGATTAAAAATTATTTTGATGGGGATAGAAGAACATCAAAGTTAGAGAAATCCATATGAACAGACTACAGTGGAAATTTTCATCAAATTCTCTGTGTAGATACTGCACTAGTATCAGAGACAAGGAATCCTTCAAGTGTTCAAAAGTGATAATTTAATAAGATAGAGACTTGCCATCTTATGATTCCATGGTTCCTAAACTTGTGAGATTTAAAAAGAATTTTTTGAAGTCTCAGTTGCTAATTTGGGTCACTAATTTAATGTGACAAAAAAGAGCTACTCTGATCAATTTAAACATGGCTCACACATATAAGCCAAACTAGGAAGAGTAAGGACTATAAGATGGACAATTTATGTAGAATTGAAAGTGAAATCTTGACAAACTGTCTTCCAAAGAGAAAGCTGTGATTTAATGGCTCCACAGAAACATTTCTATATTACATGGTATTGTGTTAGGAACTCATCTTAGATTTGTTTCAAAAGTTTAATCTGTTCTACACAAACAAGGTACACATACTTATATCCATATTGGCCATGTGCACTTGATAAGAGACATACCAATGAACAAAAAATGTAAAAGTTTCTTTATAAACTAGACTAATCTTCCTCAGTGGTAGAGGAACCCTCAATTTTGATGGTTAAAGATTCATGACATTGCCAAAGGATACCCATTAAAAATCAGTGTGATGTGGCATGGAGTCTATTAACCGATAGCAGAACTTGCTAAATTCTGGGACACTTTTACAATTTACATATTAAAAGTCAGGTGGGTGAGTGAATGGGGAGTTGAACGCTGCTCACTTTTCTTGTCGATGGCCATCAGAAATGAATACACAAATATCACTGCCCACTTTTCAGAGACTGGGATGGTTAGAGAGAATTTTATGACTAAAAATCACCATGTTAAGTAAGGGCAGGAGTCACAATATGAAATCAGTGAGACTCAGGGGGCAAATTCATGTGGCTTATGCCTAGGTATTCCCCCAAAGCCTCATGTGGTCATAGATAGGGTCTCTCAGTGAGGGTCAGACCTAGAGTTTATAATGCTGGGATCAAGGATGTGATTGTGCTATTGATCCACTGTGTGATGCTAGGATTGAGGATGTGAGTGCTACATGTCAAAGGACAAGTGACCTAAATAAAATATGGGTCCAAAAGAAGCCTGCTATTTTAGTTGCTTGCTTGTGACTTGCTGCTTGCTACTTCCCTGATTTGCTGCCTTCTGCCTGCCCTGAACTATTTCTGCCACCCTGTGTTGGAGCCAGCTGATTATGGACTGAAACCTCTACAAACTATGAACTAAATAAATCTTTCCCTTTTTAAGTTTGCGTACTTTGCAAAAGCAATCAAACAAAGTAAGACACAAATTAAGCAGAAAGTAAGTGTAAAAAAGGAATCCACACAGTCAGACCCTTGCATGAAGGTGGGACAAATAGAGAACATTTATATTAGTCTGGCATTATCATTTAGAAGCACATTCTGGAGACCCAGATAGTGCTTTTCAGGTGTCACTATGGGCCTGCCACATTGCTTTATAGGTTGCAATCATTGGTGTTATGTGGGATTATGGAGGACATTTGTTTTGGTCTGCTCAGTTCTTTGTCTTTTTTGTATCTAATGATGAACTATCCTGTCTAATGATGTGCTTTGGAAAAGACTTTTTCCCTCAAATGATTCTGCTGGTGCTTCCAACCATAGCAGCATGAGCGTATGTACGGGAGCCAGTTCATCGCATGAGAGTAACTCTTCTCTGTGTCCTTACAGATTACCTCAAAGATGTCAAAAATATGTATCATGTCAATCAGACTTCTCTTGGAGAGTTTTATTCAGTTTCTGGAAAACAGAATGTGTTTTCCCTTGTATTGTACCCGTGATCCTGTGGCTCAAAGCTATCACTTTCCCTGAACAAAGCCTTAAACACTGAGACTGACTTACATTTGGAATGAGAGAACCTTAGCAAAATGGTTAATATTCTCTCTTTCCCTCTTCATCTCTGTTTGATTCTGCCTCTGTCTCTGTCTCTGTCTCTGTCTCTGTCTCTTTCTCTCTCCCTCTCTCTCTCTCTCTCTCACACACACATACACACAAACACACACACAATTAATACATCATATTCAGTTGCTCTTGAGAGTGTCCACCTTGCGCTCTCTGTGTGTGTGTGTGTGTGTGTGTGCACGCGCGCGCAGTTTGTTTATATTCCTGGTTTTGCTTAAAAAGATTTGGATTTGATTCTTTCACTAACAATCAGAAGTATCTTGAATGATTCAAAGCATTATTTTTGACTTCATGTGCCAAGAATTTGTTTGAATTGTATTTTGTGACATTTTAAAGACCTATAGTTATAATAAAGGAGGGGAGCATATTTAATTCATAAAGAGTCCTTCGGTATTTGGAATCATTTTTCTTTGAGTTTATACATTTTGCTCCAGTAAAACAGAACTTAATGTTGCAGGTTCAGATAAAGAATGGATATTCAGTGAACTACATATGATTCTTTGTGAAACATCACCATGCATGGCTAGGCCTGTCTGTGTGTGGTCTCTTAAGGATGCTTAGAATATTTCCCTCTTTCAATCATTGCTCTAACTCGAGTTACTTACCCTGAAATACTCTCCTGCTTCCTCTGCTCTTGACTGAATTCACTCTAGCTTTCAATACCTATCTTATGGCTCCTTTGGCAAAGTCTTCCTTGACTCGGAACCATCTTTGGTTGTTTAAATTAGAAAGACATTATGTCCTTATGTATCTTTTTATTTAAATAAAATATATTCCATTTTTATCTGCTGAAGAAAGGAGAAATTGTAATTAGGAATTAGGCTCTGTTTTGTTCATTCATGTTGCAGTGCTCTTGAATTATAAGAGAAAATTTCATTGATAAAAATTTTTATAGATTACAAAAGAGTAGTCCAACAAGAATTAGGAGCTACACTTTCCTTGTTTTTCCTTTGAAAACATATAGCATAGATAATGGGAGTGGAATGGGGAAAATGTAAATTTATTCATAAACATTCCCTGTTTTCTGAGTTATAGAATTTGGTGCTTTCTTCCATCTTGGTTCTCAAGATTGATGCCTGACTGAAACACTACCTTTTTATTTTTAATTTAATTATTTTTTAAGGATTGTTGTCTTTTGGGAGTGCAATTAGACTTTCCAGGACATCTGTCTGTCAAAAAGGATAATGACTTTTCCAATGCATATTCACCGAACAGGAATCGTAATCTAAGGGAGGACTTTAGGGGTTCCATGGAAACATCAGAAAGTCCTGGTCTCCTGGGCCTGGTAATTTAAGAGATCTGGCCATCCAGCTGCATTTAGAAGCAGCTCGTCACACAGAAGTCAGCAATTATCTTCTCAGCCCAGGTGACAGATGGTAGGAAAGCATTCTCCTAGGCCCAGGAGCTTGGCTTCTACATCTGTGAAGACATTTTTCATCAGCCTTCCTTTGCATATTCATGGTATGACAGGCTGCGGTGTTATCAAGTGGGCCAGACCCTTCAGCCCTGTCAGGCCTCACTCCTCTCTTATTCCATGCATCTCAAATCTCCTTCCACCAGGCTCCAGTTTAAAAAAAATAGACCAAAAATGTTTTTAGACTCTCAACTAGCACTGGGGAAATAATTTAATGCAGAAAGTCCCACAATCCTAGGAAAAACAATCCAAACCTGACTTAAGAAATCAAAAACTACTTTTGCTTCTCTATCCTATGAAGGAATACTCTATTTGTACTATTTTCATGCTGATTTCACTCAAGAAGCTGAAAATTATTTGGGGCAATAAAAGATTTAATTTTATTGACATGGTAGTCCTCAATAGCCAGATGGTGAATATTTGCTGAATAAATGGATACAGTGAGCAATTAATAGAGTAATTGGGTAAAAAGGCAGTATTGACATGCTCCGAGGAGCAGAGAATCTCATGGTTGAAATAAAAAAAGGACAATTTTACTTGATGAAGTCTCTCTTGATCCATGAAGACAGAAAGTAGTGCCTGGGGGAAATCCTATGCTCCTTCAGCTAAAAGATTTCTTTAGCGCCAATGTCTGCCAACTCAGTCCCCATAAAAGTTGCCTGGATTCCTCGTACCGTTCTGATGTAAGAACTGGAAGGGCTCTTTCCTGGCGGTTTCAGGAAAGCATTTTTCTTGGTCTTTTCCTTGGCAAGTCCCTAGTCCTAAAGAATTTCTCATTCTGAAAGTTCTTGACTGAGTCTCAGCCTGAAGGATTTTTATTACTTAATTGGTGCCCTGTGATACTCTCTTGTGTTAGCCTCTATATCCGGGACCACATCCTTGCCTTGATGTGAAGGTTAGTCTTTATTGTTAATGTGATTGGATGTAAAAATGACTAGTGCATTAGTACAGTACGCCTAAGAGTGTGTCTGTAAGGAAATTTCCTGAGATAATAGAGGAGAGCTAACTGAGAGTGACAGCCCTGAGTGTGGGAAGCACCATTTGATATACTGATGGCTTAGAAAAACAAAAAGAGGAAGAAAAGGAACCAACCAGTGGAGGCACTCAGCATGTGTCTCCTTCTTGGCTGCCAAGCTTTTGCCAAGAGATTTCTGCCTAGTCACAAGCTAAAAGCAGTGGAATCTGATTACTATGGGCTGAACCCTTGGAAACCATAAAACCAAGTGAATTCCTTGTTTAAATTGTTTTTCTTCAGTACGTAGTCACAGCGATAGGAAGTTGTGTGACACACTTCACATGTTTCTAAGTATGCCTCATAGCCATACACTTGCAATCCTTCAACTTTTGTAAGGTTGAATGCTGGATTTTTGAAAATCATGTATAATGTAATAGAAAGTACTACAGACACGCTTACATACATATTTACTGCATTTTATCAGCAGCACTATTGTTTGAGGATACTGGAAAGTTAAACATAATCTTATTAACTAAGTATATTTGTCCTAGTTTTTAAAAAGATTCCCTAGGATAAATCTACCCATAAATACCCTATACCCATGTCACATTCTAAGAGTGGAACCTCTTTTGCAGAGAGCTAAGATTCTTGGGAAGGTGTGACATCATGGGGATGGGCAAATCTCAGTACCTAGGTTACTCAGGTTTGACAGCCTCATGGTAAGCGTTATTTTGAGGCTCAAAGAAACCAGCATTTTATTTACAATTCATCTTTGGAGAAGCTTTTACACATCTTTTAAATTTTTTAATATACAAGGTACATATCAATAAAATTTTAAAAGAACAAAAATAATAATTTCTCTGAAATTCTATTACAAGTCTCACAACACATTGTTGTTTGGACTCTAAGCAATAGATCTTTACAAAGTATTATAAATGAACCATCTTCTCTTGGTCTAATGAGAACATTGTGATATGTGTCTGATACTTGGTAATTTCGTTTTCTGACTGTTTTGCCTGGTATGTGAGAGGTTATGCTCTATTTTGTTACAAAATAATACAAAATTTTGTTGTTTCAAAGCTATCCACTCCTAGTGATATTTAAGCATTCAACTTTAAGTAGTCACAGGGTTAATGACTCGGCCAATCTCTTTCAAGAGGGACAGATATCATTAAGTCAGGTTTGGATTGTTTTTCCTAGGATTGTGGGACTTTCTGCATTAAATTATTTCCCCAGTGCTAGTTGAGAGTCTAAAAATTTAAATTAATAAATTCCTAGGCAATGTGTATCTTAACTTGCTCTTCAGTCAACAGCTCACTAGTATGTTTTGACATAGATTGTGAAGAGTATTCTTATTTCTTTTAAAATATAAAACCTAAAAAGATATTAAAAGGTAAAAACTAAAAACAAAATAAGATGAGTATCAGAACCAAAGACATGACAGGTAAAAGGAATCTTCAATTTTACTTCTTTGAACCTGAGTATTTATTGAACCCAGTATGAAGATGTCAATTGAATAATTTTAAGATGTTTAATTATAACTAAGGGATGTATACTGAAGCTGTCTCTCAAATCTTTTTGTTATTTTTAAGAATCCCCATGGATGATTTATGCTTGAAGCTCAATTTTTCATGTTATTATTCTTGCAGAGCTCCCTGTGGCCTCTATGAAAATGTCCCTTTCCAGCTGCTCCATTAAGTATTGTGTGTCCAATCACAGAGAAACTGAAAAAGGATGTGGCATTTTATAGACGTGAAAGAGTGCTCCTTAGCCTAAGTTTTTGAAGTCAAGAAGCCAGTGACAATAACTGGAGTTAAAAAGACAACCTGGCCTTGAAAGCCAAGTGACAATGTTAACAGAGAATCATTGAATATATTCAATATGATCAGAATTACTTTAAAATACAGTATGTCTCAGAAAGCTGTCTAAGCTAATGTTAAAATTATATTACATGTGGTATGTGTGTGAGTGTGTGTGTGTATCTATAAGTGCAGGTTCTCTTTTCTGATTTGGTACTGAAACTTCTGAAAACCTTTTTTTTGGGGGGCAGGATCTAGAACACATTACAGTATAATCTAGAATGGGCACAATTTGTGAGACCAGGTTAATCACCACTCACCTCATTGATATATCTTTTGGATTCAGACCTGTTCTTTGAAACTATGAATATGCTTTGCCATAACCAGGCATGCTTTTGAGTATCTTAAGAGGAATGTAGCATGGGCAATTGTAGTAATCAATTTCATGAATCATCTGAGACTGAGGAGTAAGGAACTAATGATATTACTGGAATATTTTATTCCAGATGGGTGTAAGCAATAAAACATAAATGACCTGACGAGGGTAGGAGAGTATGGCATAGCTGATCAATCAACCAGAGTGTCAAAATTCAACTGACCTTCCGGCTTCCAGCTTCTTTAATGTTGTCAACTCCTAGAATATGTGAGGGTGTCCTTTCTCTGAGATGTCAAAGTTAAGGTCATATGACATGATGGACTCTGCCCCCTCTAACTGTGACTTCCAAGGTTAGCCACCAACACTGTTGTGCACTGTTGAAGCAAGTGGCCTCTTTTTTCTGATTCTATAAAGTTTCACATCAAGAATCACATCAGTAACTTGAATTCACATTCTAAAATAAAGTTTATGTTTTCTTTAACATTATATCACTAGTGTATTTCACTAGCTATTAGCATTTACTATCTTCTTTCGAGGAAAGTTAGTCTTGAGTTAGGATACAAAGAAATACAAATATCCAGGTAAAATTAGTGTTTTCTCATTAGGCTTCAAGTGTTTCTGATAACTTTTTCATTTAACCTTGATTTTCTTTCCAATGCTAAGGAGAAAAACACCTTCAACTCCTTTTTCATGAGGACAATTATTCAGGATCTCCTAGTACAGACTGTTGTAAGAAGAACATGAGGAGAGTTAAATAGGCGCTCACACTGACCTTGAGTAGTTTATGATCTAAGTAGAACATTATGATGCAGAAATATATCTTCAGGGAACGCATTAGAGACCTTACAGTACTTATGTGTTTAAATTATGTGCTAGCAGAAAGGTAACAATTTAATTCAGTGGTGAAGAAGGAAAGAACTTCAGTTTAAGGGAGAGATTCAATGATTAGCTTTAAGCTTAGGAAAATTTTTTGAAGATATTTTTAAGTGTCTTTCTAAAAGAAATTGAGTTTTACTGATTCAGGACTAGAATTATTTTAGATATC
This sequence comes from Dolichotis patagonum, assembly GCA_004027295.1. Lineage (NCBI taxonomy): Eukaryota > Metazoa > Chordata > Mammalia > Rodentia > Caviidae > Dolichotis > Dolichotis patagonum. Next base: position 70,276 of record PVJX010005937.1, on the reverse strand, counting down.
TTGGTGGTGGTTATCAGATATACAAAGGACATTGTTCGTGAATGTATTTGCCTAGAAAACATGTTAAGTTGGACAATAGCATATGTATCTTTTATTTAATACATCATTAAAAAGAAAGATAAAAGTTTGTGTCTGCCATTGCAGGATTTCATGGGTAAACTAGGCTTAGAAAAGCTGATAAAGTATATACAGAATATAGTTCAGCATACAAAAATAATGGGAGATATTTAGCTAGATATAATTAGTGTGGGTACATTTGGAAAGATTTATAAAACTAATACGCATATGTTCCTGGTGATTGAGAGCTATAAATCCTGTAACTCTCATTTAAAATTAAAAAAAAATCTTGAATGGGGTGCAGTAGTACACTGAATCTTTCTCTTTTTTTGATCTGGTAGTCAGTATCCACTTAGCCCCCTCCAGTTCACTTTCTTCTTCGTGTGCTTTGTGTTTTTCCTCTCCCATGTAGCATAATTTTCAAATTCACTGCAACACAATGTTCTAAAAATGCTTCAGTTGACAGCTTCTTCCCCAAGCAGTGCCATACACAGAGGTAACCACTGATGAGAATCAGCAATTACTTTCCATAGGCATTGAGATAAGGTTGGATCAAGAACCAAACTGAGACATATAACATCTCAACAACTGGTTTCATTCTATTAAAAAAAAAAATGCCTTGCATCTTGCATCCTTTATTCCTACAGTCTATCCTGATTGCCTAAACCTGAGGAACACACACACATTTAAATTCTACTACTCTGTTACTTAAATTAACTTTCTCTTATGAAACTCAGTTCAACTTTTCTTCTTTTACAAGGTTTTTACTGAATATTTTATTTGACAAATATAAATCCCTCCTCTGAACTCTGAATTCAATCTACTCAAAGGTTTAAATTATATTCTGCTCAACAAACAGTTCACATGGGCCTTTAGTTAGGTAACTGAGCCTTGGTGCCTTAATCTTCAATACCTCTTTTTTAACTGTAGCTACACTTAGGAAGATATGTTATTAATGTTCAGTTAAAAACATTCAGATTAATTATCTCTCCACCCCAGCTTTTAGTAATTAGAATCCTCTTAACATGGGTCCTGAGCTACACAAATATCATGGATAAAATACTGTTTATGTCATTTCTCAAACCTACTGCCATTTGAGAAATGGCACAGAGTTTTCTGCCTCATGAAATGAGGCTGATAATTTCTGCTCCTTCTTTCCTCTTTCATTGATTTTAGGAATAATACAGTCTAAGAAATGAAACTCTTTGAACTGTCTTGAAGAAAAATCCCATTTAAATCCTCTGTATTATTAACCAAACTCCAAACCTGAAAGGCTTAGTTTTGCTTTTACACTTCAAATCCACCATGTTCTTGGGCAGTTTGAGCCTGACAAATCGTATTCCAATCCATCTTGCTCTCTGGGCTGCTCCTGATCCTATTGAAGTTGAGGGGGATATGACAGCAGCAGGCTTCAGGAAGGAAATAGGGGAGCATTGTTGAGGGAAATCCAGATTTCTCAAATACACTGAAACACTTAAAAATAAATGAATGGTTGGACATGGAGAGAAGCCGCTGTACTCCACCTAGAATAAAACTATGGGTAGTAAATATCTATGTATTATTGTCAGCTTTCTCGTATTTTTGGCCCCCATTGCTGTCCGTAATGGAACATCTTCAGAAAATTGATAAAATCTGTTTTTACTACCAGCTGTTCAGCTTTCTTTTCCACAAAGACATTCAATATTGCTGTTCTAATGTATGGTCACAATGTGTCTAAATTATTTAAATCTATTTGAAGAAGTTGAATGAAAGCATAAATAGATACGCAAAACTTGTTGGGGAAAATAAAATAAAACTGCATTATTTTCTCTATAAAATGATCATTACTGTTGATCCCAACAAGTAAAAAAAAAAAACCTCTATGTTTTTAAATGTTGCTTTGTGCTGTTATTAACCTTCTGTCTCTAGCACATCATATTGGAACTGTGAATACTGGTGCCTTCATCACTTAGAAAGAAACCGAACATTATGCTTTACTTCCCCTCCAGCCCACATCGAAAGATAGAAGCGGTCTCCCTGAAGTTTTACTCATGACAGAAGAAGAGACATAAAAGTTTGATGACAAAGTCATTTTGAGAAATTAACTTTGGTTAATTTATCTGACCTTGCTTTAAAGAGGTGCAGCTGTGCTGAGTCCACAGACAGCTTCAGCCAAGCAGTACTTGACTAGTGGCTCTTGCAGATGGGCTGCTATTATTGTTGTTTCTTTTTTCTACTCTGGATACAGCTTCCCTACATTCTACCTTATCTTTACCCCAACATGGATTTTCCATTTATGTGGAGATATCATTGTTTCTCTTTTTACTAACAGGACAATGCTGATGATAAACTTGTTTAATAATGGATTTCCCACTTAAGTCAAAAACTTTCACTAATTTAGTTGCCTAATATGAATAGTTTAAAGAGTTTTGATTTTGTGAATTATAATGATATGCATATTTGATATTTATCTTTGTTTTTCTTAAACTTTTTAGTTTACTGAGCATTATTTGTATGCTAATGAATATTGACTGTGGGGTGAAGAACTTCAGAGTGGCAGCTGGTCCCCAGAAAGACTAAAGTATAGATTAGATGGTTGGACATTTTTGTTGCATCTACCAGCCTACAAGGGATTTGAGCTAAATTTTGAGTTGATTACAGTGGCTGATGATTTAATCAATTATTGTTACATAAATCCTTCATACAAGCTCAAATACTGGGGTTACTGAACTTCTAGGAAGTGGAAAACTGAGAAGTTCTTGAGCGATGGTGTTTTAGAGAGAGTATAAAACTGATGCCTTATGTACCTCTTCATCTGGTTATTCATTTGTGTCCTTGGTACTCTCCTTTGTTATAATCCAACAGTGTATTTATCTGGATTCTGTCAGCCTCCCTAGTAAATTTATCAAACTCCAAAAAAGGACCTAGTAACCTTGATTTATAGTCAGTTAATCAGAAGCACTGGTCAAACCTAGGCTTGGCCATCACCTAATACGTGGACAAGTTTTCAAGACTAAGCCCTTAAATTGTCAGATCTGACTGCCAGGTTGTGCCCAGTGGAAACATCCTTGGTATGAGAAGAAATCCTTTCATATGGACACCTCGAAGTAGAACTGTTGAATGGTTTGAGAGCAGGAAGGAACTTTTGATTTTTCTCCTATAACTAAAAATTGGTGTCAAAGTGGGATATTGTCATAGATAGTGAAGGTATTTTTGTCCGCATTCACATACTACCAAACACATTTATCACACCAGACAAACGTGGCTTTCTTCACAGCAAGCAATTCCTCAGCAGACACTAACTGATGTCCTACAATACAGTCCAACTTTAACAATACCTGGTTGGAGATATCTTTAGGTCCTACAGGTTAGTCCCTCAGTCACAAAAGAATATCCCGTGTCACATCTGGTCAAATTTGTGACCTGTGTTTCTGACTGACTTGCTATAAATCAGAGTTCTTGGAATTTCCAGGAATATAGTGGAGTGGCAGGCAGCAGAGAAAGAGCCTTTCCAAGATTTGGGGTACATACATTGAATTATAGCAACTTGAGGCAGAGAAGAAAGAAGGATGTATGTCCCCTGGGAACAGGAAGGATCTGAGCAAGAACTGAAACCCATGGGGAGACTGAGAGAAACTTCAATGATGAAGAAGAAGGAGGCTGGCAGCGCCCCTCCCTGAGTTGAAACTTACTGCACGGGAGGAGTAGTTCCAATCTAGGGACACTGGGAGACAGCTGGCAACCCCAGAGACCTCCATGGAGAAAGGCAGTGCAATGGAGCAGTGGACTCGGTGATGCCCTAGCTAGTGAGTGGTGTGGATTCAACAGTCCCACATGAGAGGGAAACTGGCTGGGAACCATCATAGAGAGGAGTCCACTGAGCTCAGAACTCAGACCAACTACTAGTTCCACCTTACAGCTCCCAGGTCAGTTCAGTCCCAAAGAAATTACATTGATTTATATAGCTGAGCAGTTTCAGGCTCAGGGCCAGAAGCCAATCTGAACTTCAAGAGAATAAACGTGGAAGCCCACTGAGATTATTCACTACCCTGCCGTAAAACTAGTGGTGGCTTGTTGGGATAAATCAATGTAGATTTGGATTTTGTCTTCTCCACCCATTGTTTACCAGTGGCAGCAGAGACAAAACACCTTGCAGAAGACAGATTTTTTCTCTCTCTTTTCTTGTTCTTTTCAATTGTTTGTTTTTCTAATGGGTTAATCTTGTTTTTACATGAATGTGAACATGGTTTCTAGGTTTCTTTTTGTATTCATGTTGTTCTGTTCTTTTAATTTCTTCCATATATCTTTCCCTCCTGTCTTCTGCACTAGTTTCTCAAAGTTTGCATGATCTTTCTTTGTCCTCCAGCCTTGTTTCTAATCTCTTCTAGTTTTCTATTCTCTATTTTCCCCCTAGCCCCTTTTAATTTTTCTCTCATTAGGGTAAAATTGGCATATAGAGAGATTATTTACTACATAAAAATTTCTGGTTTGTTTTATATTTTATTAAATAATCACAAATCTAGTTCATATGGTTAAAGGTGACAAATTAATGGTTACCAGGGTTCCTATTATCCCAGGTTTACTTAAATTAAAATAAATCATGACACTCAGGAAGCACGTACATTTACTGGTTTATTGCAAAAAATATTATAAAGTGTGCTAATGAGTATTCAGATGAAGCAATGCACAGGGAAAGGCACGCGAGAAGGGGCAAAAGCTTCCATGTTTCCTCTCCTACCACATTCTTCGTACTTTAGTATATTTAGTCTTCTGGTAGGTTTGCAAATCTGTTCTTATAAGCCTTTTATAGAGGTTTCATTACATAGGGATGGTTAATTAAATCACTACTCATTGGCCAATTAATCTCCCTCTAATTTTTTCCCTAGTATTTGAAAGTTAGGAATAAAAGTCCCAAAGATTCAGTCACCTTGTGGATTCTCTTGACACACAGTTGCCATTCTGAAACTTGTCAAAGGTCCAACTATGAATCATCTTGTTAGCATGTGAACACACATGATTTTGGAAGTCCCCAAGATTTAACAGCTGGAAATCAGAAACCAGGGCCAGAGACCAAATACATGTTTATTATATTACAATTCCACAAGAAAAAATATTGAAATAATAAAAGTGGAATGAACTTTTACTACAAAATATTGTGTTCTGATAGGAATTGCTGTGTTGTGATGCTAATCACAGTCCAGGTGGGACAGTTCTTATCCCACTACGTTCAATGGAAAGGAATTATTTTCTAATCCTAGGAACATTCTGAAATTCCAAATAACCAATAATATTTTAATTACTTTAAAAAACACCTGTTGAAATTTCAGGTTATAAACATTTCATTGATAATAGAGCAGTGTCACCTGAATGCCAATTCTATGATAAACACTGCAATAGACCCAGTGACAGAACATTAGACAAAAATAATCTACCCTGAGGTTGTTGAGGGAAGAAAAATTTAATCAATTGTATAACATGGTTACCATTCTCTCATTGCTGAGACAAAATACCCAACACCCAAAATTAAGGGAGGGAAGGTTTATGAAGCTCACAGTTTTTGGAGGTTTCAATCCATAATCAGCTGGTTCCAAAGCAGGGTAACATGGCAGAAGAACAAGAGTTCATGGTGTCAGAAGACACGAAAGGCGACAAGAGCAAAAAGAGAGGAGCATGGTGGAATGACTCTTTTTGTCCCTTATATTGTATGTAAACCACACACACCCTATGGTGGGGGTATAGCACTCACACCTTTAATCCCTGCATTTGACCATGAATCAAGCACAAATTCTAGAAGCCTGCCCCTGTGACTGAAAGAAGCTTTGAGGGGACAATTAGTAACAAATCATAACACAGATACTGAACTTAGTGCTTAAATAATGCATAACGCAATCAAAGTGTTAGATTTCATTGATGCATAATTTGTTTTACAAGAACATGTGATAACTTAGCTGAAACCAATATAAATAACAAATGATTACCTATGGAATTCAGATAGTGATAGAGTAGAAACATCCCATGCAGAATAAGGTAGTGTTCTAAACATGGAGTGTAACTTTTCTCTGAGCGAAAATAAATAGATATACTTTTCGTTATTTTTCCTGCTAAATACAGCTAAAACACCTACTCATTATTTATAAAACTAGTGTTTAGAAATCTCTTTTTTAAGTGGAGCCCTCAGAACTAAAAGAACAACCTGATGGTGAGTTCCCTGGTTTTTCTTTATATCTCGTATATTCAGCCTTGAAGCTGAAGAAGGTACCAACTTAGAAATGCCAACAAACACATGCAGACAAAAAGGCCCTAATAAAAGTTTGCTCTTCAATGTACATCTATGGGGGTTCTTCTTCTGCAAGTAGCCATTGTTAATTTCCTACTATTTTTTTACTGAAGTCCTGTATCATTTTCTTTGTTTGGTTTGGTTTGGTTTGGTCTTATTCTGTTTTGTCTTATTTGATTTTATTATAAATGATGGTGTAGGCAGCTATTTCAAAGATAATAAGATAGCCATTTTGGATGTACTATTATCTTGTTTTGAAGTTCTGTATTGCATTCATTGTTTTGTTTTTATTGGTTCTATTCTGTTCTGTTTTGTATTATTTTACTATGTCTGATGGTATGGGCAGCTATTTTGAAGACAAGAGACATGATGGTAGCCATTGTTGATTTCCTATTATCTTATTTTGAAATCATCACTTACATGGTTTTGTTTTGATTGAATTTATTCTGCTTTATTTTGCTTGGTTTTATTGTCTTTAAAATAAAAAAGGTCTGATCTCCATATACAAAAACACGTAAGAGGCTAAGCAGAGAAAGTAAACCTTTAGAAAATAATTTATGTACCAGAGCTAAACATCACTGAAAAAAGGATCTATATCCTTATTCCCACCCATATCTTCCATCACAGGCTGAATGTGGGGGTTCAGACTTCCACATGGTCTATAATATCATGGGGTTGTCTCAGTAGCTGCCAAGTTGTTGTCAGAAAGGGCTAAATATATACCCAGAACCTCCACAGTTGTGTAGAAATAAGGTTCCAAAGTGTTAGTGTGGTGATGTGAGGCGTATAGACCTCTGCCTCCATCTTGCAGTAACAAGGTATCTCTCTATTCTGTCAATGTGGGTAACATTAGATGAAACCTACTGCTATCAGGGTTGCTGTCATCACTGGATAGTGAGAAGACTGTTGCCCAATGTGATGTCAGTGGAGGCCACATGAGCAGAAAAAAATGATCATCTGCTTGTAGCAATAGTGAGGACGAAAAAAGACAAAATTCATAGTATAATCAAGCAAAGACTAATCATTCTACCAGTTGCACAGTCAGTTAATCAGAAACTACTCTAGAAGAACTTCTTGAATAACCCTTGGTCAGCTGTTTTGCCTTCAATGTGGCAAAATACTGGGAAGATCTAACAATAGAGGTGAGCAACCAATGTAGTCTGATGATAGCTTATTATCAGATAAGAATAAAATTTACCAAAGAAATTAAAATCCTAAGGTAAATTTAACTGTTATTCTAGAGAGGGAAAGCTCAACAGAAATAGAAAACAACTCTGCATACATAGACAGTAACTAAATAAATCAATATCCAGAGTTGATCTAAAAGTAACAACCAAAAAGAATATGGTTATGTGTAATAAGATGTATTTTCTTAAATTTTACCAAATACATTAGATAATTAAATAAACATCATAATATTGTGTGGCACATTTCTAAATATAAGCAATGGAGAAATTTCATGGAAATTTTCTTATAAATTGTGATTAGTAAAGGGACCTAAAACAAGTTAAGATTTCTATATTCATTTAAACTAGACTATGATAAGTTGTGTTTATATAATATAATATGTAAATCAAACACTGAAACACCAGCAGAAATGCATTCTTAAACATTACATAAAGACAAAATAAAAGTGAAAAAATGTTCAAGTAACCCCCCCAAAAAACAAAACATCAGGGAAAAAAAAGCAAAGAAAAAAGAAACTGAGATTACAAACATATAAGAAAAAATACATTACTAGACTTAACTCATAATATATCCATGATGGTAAATGAATACATAATAAATACACTGACTCAAATGTGGAGATTGGCAGAGTAAATTTTAAAAGATGGCCCAATTATATGCTGTTCAATCAAAGAAAATCACTTCAAATATAACTATATAGATAGGCCAAATATGAAGTGATGGGCAAGGGTACATAACAAAAAGTGTAACAGTATTTGTTATTTTCATATGAAATAAATTAAATTTCAAGGACTGAGGATTTATCTCAGTGGCATAAGTGCTAGGCCATGAGTTTGATCCCTGGTTACCCCCCAAAAATAGATTTCAGACCAATAAAAACTCTCTAGACATAGATGAACATTACATAATGACAAAAATGTCAGTATAACAAAAGCGGAGATAAATTCTATATTTGTATATAGCAACTAATACAATTACCATACAGTGAAGTGAAACTGATAGAATCAAAAAAGGTATAAACATAATCAATATTTCTGTCTACACAACGGATAAAACAACTATTCAGAAAATAAACAAAGATAAAGTGAAAAACTCAATAATTCATTAACAATAGAGTACATTAGGTACATGTAATAACAGCAAGATAAACATTTGTAAAATGTTCACAGAACACATACCAAGATAGATGATCAAATTTATAAAAATGATATGTAAAATATTTAAATGTGGTTCACTTATGACTATGCAATGAAGGTGAAAATAAAACTTGAGGATGAGTATTGGAAAATCTTCAAAGAGTTAGAGACTAAATAATCCATAGATGAACAAAGAAAGGTTATGGAAAATGAAAATTAAATAAACAAACAAGTGAACCTCCCAATATTTCCTTGGCTGAAGATAAAAATGCCACAGCAAAGTTTCTGAGATGCAGCTTAGACAGTTCTGAGAAGAAAATTTTTATTACTAAGTGTATGTATTTGGAAAGAGAAAGGATAGAAAATCAGTAATTTTTACGTTCCCTCAAAAATCTAGAAAAATAGAGCAAGCTAAATAGAAAGCAAGACAAAAAATAAATATTAAGGATCATAATAGAAATAAATAAAACACACAAAACAATGGAGAAAATTAGTTTAAGCTTTATTTCTGAAATAAAATTAAGAAAATTGACATGCCTTTAGCAAAAATAAAAATACAAAAAAGGCAAATAGTGCCAACATTAGATGTTAAATTACATGTCTTTAGAAACACTATGAATGTCAAATTGTAATTCAAGCACTACAAGCAACCCTTCCCATATAACTTAACGATTTAAACAAATAAAGCTATTCTTTGAAAACACAAATTACCATAATATACACTATATGAAATAAATAATTTGAATAACCTTACAACTGCCAATTAAATACACTTGATAATTTGAAGTCTTTCCCTAAAACAAATGCCTACAACTATATAGTTTCACTAGAGAACTTGATAAAGTATATAAGATGAACAATTATGCCATATGCACCTCCTCTTCCAGAAAATAGAATCAAGGGAACACTTACTAAAATATTCTATAAGGAAAAAGTTTCCTCAGTGCAAAAACCAGCTAATAAGCATATTAGAGAAAATGAAATTATCAATGTTTCATGAACATCAATGTTAAAATATTCAACAAAACATTAGCAAATTAAATCTATCACAGTTAAAAAAAATCAATAATGCACTACAACTTGAAAAGTCTTATTCCATGTATTCAAGGCTGGTCACTACTCAAAAATCAGTAAGTATAATACATCATATTTAAAATCTAATGAAGAAGAACTCACAAGCATGTCAATTGATGCCAACATGTAGAAAATTCAACACATATTCATTATAACAACTCACAGAAAATTAGGAATGAAAGGTGAATTTCCATAAACTGGTAAAGAACAGCTACAAAGTTCCAAAAGTTGACATAATACCTAAAGTGGAACTATAAATCCTTCTGCCTTAAATCAGGAAAAATGCAACAATGTCAACTCTTACCATTCTCATTAAACACAGTGCTATAAATTCTAGGCAATGTAATAAGACAAACATGTATATACATTATACATAACAAAGATAGCAAAGGAAGACATTAAAATTTCTACAAAGACATGCAAGTCACCAACATAGAAAATGGCAAGTGTTCAAAACAACAAAAAGGAAGAAAAGAAAAAGTATCCTAGGACTATTAAGGGAGTTCAACAAATATGAGATATAAAAAGAAACACAGAAAAATTGACCATATCTCTATATGCAAGTTAAACATGTGAGCATTAGATAAAATCAAAATGACACTTAATATAGTTAAAAAATGAAATGCAGTACCTGAGCATAAATATACAAAAATATGCATAAAGCACAAACCATATACAATGTTGATAAAACAGCCAGACATAGTAGTGCACACAAGCAATTCCAGCACTTGGGAGACTGAGGCAGGAAAATTGTTGCAAATTCAAGTACAGTCTGGGCTACAGAGTGAGTTCAGGATCATCTTGAACTGCACTGGGAGACCTTGTCTCAAAACAAACAAACAAAAAAAGAATTACAATCTTGATAAGACATCAAAGTTCTGAATAAGTGGGGATGTATACAATGCTCTTATATTAAAAGCTTAAAATTTCAGTTGTACTCAAATTGGCATATAGGCTTTACAAATTATTAACAGAAATTTAGACATATTTTCATCATAGATACAGACAAAATTATTTTAAAGCTTCCAAGAAAAGGCAAGAAAATGGAATAGCTGTATTGTTGTAAAAGAATCAAATAGGAAGAATAATTCTATCAAATTTCAAGGTTAATCATACAGTTACAGTAATCAGGATTATAAGGTTTTGTGGAAGCATAAATTTATAGGTCAATGGAACATACACAGACTCACACATATATCCTCAACTGATGTGTGTCAAAAAACTAAACAATTTAAAGAAGGAAATGTCTTTTGCGTAAATGATGGTGAAGAAGTTAGGCAACCATAGGGAAACAAAAACAACCATGGTATAAATCAACTAAACTGGATCATTAGCATAACTATACATTGTAGAACTATGAATTACTTGGAAAATTAGGAGATAATCTTCAGTATCTAGAATTAGGTAGAAGTATTCTTAGGATTGACATAAAAACCATCATGCAGAAGTGGAAAATGTATTAAAATGAATGCTGTCAAATTTGAAGCCTTTTGTTCTGTGAAAGAAAAGAGAATAGAAAAATCATGAGTCTCTCTATACATAGTAATAGAAAATATTTGCAAACCAAGTATCTCACCAAGAACTACTACTTAGAATATATAAAGCACTTTCGAAAATCTGTGCTAACGATGTAATTCAATCTGTATAAAAGCAAATGACACAAAATAACATAATGTCATTGAAGAGGACATGAGATAACAAATATATTTATATTTCTTGAAAAGAAATTCAACATTATCAATCTTTAAGAAACTGAAAATTGAAGCTACTCTGAAATATCACTACACACCTATCAGAATGATTAAAAAAAACTTGAAAAATATAATGACAACACCGAATGATAGGCATATGGAGACACTGGATCACTTTTACATACCTGACGGGGACATAAAATGGTACAGCCACTCGGAAAATATGTTCAGCTTCTTTTTGAAAAAACGAACAAGTGACCACCAGAAGACTAAGCAATTACCATTGCAATGCCAGACATTTCTACCAGAGAAATATGGCCTTACGGACATAGAAAAATCCATACAAACATGTTTACAGCAGCTTTATTTGTAATGGTTCCAAACAGAAAGGAACTCACAGGTCCTTAAAGGGAAGAATGGTTAAACAACGTGTGATATATCCATATTATGGAATACTACTGCAAAGTAAAAAGAATGAACTCTTCATACACATAATAAACTGGATAAATCTCTAAAGGATGATACATATGAAAATAATGCAACTTCAAAAGATTACATGCTATATGATTCTATTTATAAACCTTATTGAAATAACAAAGTTACAGAAAAGAAGAAATGATTGGTGGCCAGGGTTTGAGAAGGGGAAATGGAGGAAATCTGGGTGTAGCTATTGAAGGGGAAGGGTAATAATCCTTGTTACAGAAAAGTTCTGTTTCTTTACCACACTGCCAATATCGGATCGTGATAAGGTACCATAGCTTTCAAGATGTTCTCATCAGAGGACAATAGTGAACTTCAAATAAATAGTTTGATTAAAAACACGAAGTGCCAAATTGAATTTGAATATTGCATTTGACATAACTTGTACTAAAACAAAGGTAATTCACTGCATATCCCAAATTCAAACTGAGCTACTCTCTTCTGCTTTATCTGGCATTCCTGAAGCACATAAAAATTCTTATAAAGTGTTGCTTGTGGTGAGGAAACCATAATGTATGGAGGAATGGAACTGCAGGCATTTTCAGAGCACAGAGAAAAAAACAGTCTGTGTTTATGAGAACTGCTGTGTCTCTAGTGAAGTATTTGAGGCAGGGCCAAAATGACTGGTCAATGTCCCTTCTGAAATAATTTCTCACAGGAAAGGAGCGAATATCATGAAAAAGCAGCATTTCGTTTAGTATATCTTGTGATGCACAGGCTTCTCAGTTCTCTCTCTCTCTCTCTCTCTCTCTCTCTCTCTCTCCGTCTCTCGCTATCTCTCTCTCTATTTCTCTCTCTCTGTCTCTCACTCTGTCTCTCTCTCTCCCTCCCTCTCTCCCTATCTCTCTCCCTGTCTCTCTCTCTCTGTCTGTCTCTCTCTCTCTCCTCTCCCTTTTAACCCTCTCTATTCTCAATCATGCTCTTGCTCTTTCTTTTACCAATTGTCTAAACTTTATTCTGTATTAAACAGAACTCATATTTGAAGCAAAAACTCTGCTAAAGAATAATTTCTATTTTATCTTGACTTTTGTTTATGAATTATTTATTCTTGCTATAATATCCCAAGAGTTCCTTCTTCCCACAACTGTTCATTCACTCCCCATTCTTGCTTCAGCTTGACCTCAGACATTCTGGAAAATGTGTCCTCTGAAAGGACTCTCTCCAGCTTGTTTGCTTGAGTATCTCCTGTTCACAAATCTGTGCCTCTACACGCGTAACTCCGGAAAGGGTGTACTAGAGAGCTACTGGCCCGTGAGAGCCCTACTAGAAGCTCAGGATGAGGTAGGTGTGTTATTCGGAGAAACAGAGCACACTCTGTTTGCACAAGGACCCTGTAAAGGACATGACAATGCAAAGGGATTCACAGCTGCTGCTCACATTAGGGTGGCTGGAGTGTGCCTGTCCTCACAGCTGTGTGAGGCACATCAACAAGGAGACCTTGGCTTATCAGTCATCTCCACTCCAGCATTTGTTAGAAATATTGTGTACATCAGGTATCTCTCCTATCAGTTCAGCAGGACCTTTCTTTTGTAGAAACACCTTTTTTTTCCTCTGAGTTATTGCTTGCCTAAAATTTTCATAATAAACTTGAATCAAAATGAACAATCTGAAAATAATATGGAACAACAATGCATTGTACCGTTTCTTCTTGACTCGCACAACTAACACGGAGTGAGTGATAACTTAGTCTCTGTTCAATGCTAGGGTCCTCTGCTTTGTTACAGAGCTGTGCAGGAAGAAATTTGCATAAGCTATGGAGCAGGGTGGCAGTGAGAACTGTCAGAGTGGTATTCAGTTACATGGCTATTCTGCAAAATATACACTGGGAAGACGAGAGCCCTATTCTTTAGTGCAAACTAACACAAAAGCAGAGACAGGAAACACACACTTTTTTCCCCTTACCTGCCTCTTGGTTTAATAATGTGAATCTTTTCTTCTTATCACCCCTTGACATGGTTGTATTTTAACACAAAGTCGTGAAATGTATTTTAACAAACTTTAATATCCTAACATTGGTTCTTTATCAAGGTATACCTCTGAAATAATTAGCTATGCAGCTTCCGGGAGGCAATGCAGTTGAAGTTGGTAAAAGAAAACAGATTGTTACAAATCAGACAGAGAGAGGGAGAGAGAGAGAAATAGAGAGAGAGGGAGGGGGAGAGAGAGAGAGACAGAGACAGAGAGAGAGAGACAGAGAGAGAGGATATAAGGGCAGTGCTTCACGATAGCATGGGTGAATGTAATGGGCACTCAATGGGAACTTACTGAATGAATGTTCCAGAAAGTGGAAAGCTCTCAAGATAAACTTGCTTTACCTTACGATTTTGTCAACACCAGTTTTATATCCGGTCACAGGCTTTTTGGCTGAATTGATATCACATAATATCAGTAACACCTGCCTACTTGTAAAGATTTACACACTTCGTTACCTCTTCAGTACTTCATGCTGCACCATAACTGTTGCTGTTGTTATTGTTATTATTATCATTATTATTATTATTAGGCCTGGAATTTCCCTGATATAGTTACTTCCCCTTTTCACTCTTAGGCTGATCTTCATAAGGTCTAGGTTTTTACTTCTCATATAATTTCTTATACACTTCAATGACTCCTTACTCTTTGCAGAACACAGTTTAACCTCTTTTGATATTATTTATATTCTTGGTAAACATTTCACCTAAACTATGCTAACCTGCAATACACTACACATTGCTTCTAACTCAGTATTCTAGGGTTGCATTGTACCCACATGTTTCTCATTCTTGTTTAACTTCAGTGTGTTCCTTAAATTTGAGCTCTAACTCATCTCTCTACTTCATAATATCTTTTTCTACCATTTCAACCCCAATCCTTTATAACACTTTGCTAAAGAACTACAGTACTTATAGGTAGTGACAGTGTGACACATTTCCCATCTTCCGCTGCCATACATCTTTAAAACTCTGAATAGGGTCCCAGGCTAGGCTATAACCTCCTTCTTTAGGAATTCTGCCTCACAACTTTGTAAAACAATTAATTCTTGCCATGATTTGTTATATTAACCAAAGTTCAAGAAAACATTTTCATTTTTTTTATTTCTTTCTCTTGTTATTCTCATGATTCACTAAGATATGTTAATCTTTGAAGAAGCACAGTTACAAAATCATGGCCCTCTGGTGGAAGGGAAAGGGGAAAGATTTTTATCTTGGATGCACTGGTGATCAGCTCCTCAGACCTACTACATCTGCTACCAACTGATAGTCAAGAATCCCCTTTTTTTTTTGCAGCCTAAGCTTTAGGCACATGGAGGGAAGAGGTACTGGCTCAGAGACGCCTAAGATTCTATGTGCCAAATCATATCTTAAATGTTGCAGTGAGCAACAGGACGCAGCAGGGGGATTTTGCTCCCAACTGAAAGCTTGACAGCGAAGAAATCCTTCATGCTTGTGCATGCGATGCAGAGCAGTGAAGCCTCAGTCGAGGTATTTATTTTCCCCTTGGAAGCCACTGTGGTTAGATTGAATAATGTAGGAGTGTGTCTGTAGTCTCCACACTGATAGAAAAGTATGCTGTTGTTTGTGTTCTGCTACAGAAAATAAAGAAAGAATGGGAGACAGACATGGCTAAAGGCATAGCATATTTTTCCCCATTGGTTACTATAGCTTTAGACATGTACAGGAATTAGATAATTTTCACTATGGTGCTAATGTAGGCCAACCTATGTCCCAGAAACAATGTATGTTAAACTGTCTGCTTCACAATGAAAGTGGGGTAAAAACTTGTATGTAATACATGTAATACATGTTCTGTTTTAAAATCATTGAGAGGCCATGAAAAAATTGTTAATTGTCCCTAAACCTCAGTTTCCTGAGTTTTAAAGTAGACATAATATAAATTTTCTTGCAAAAAACATCTAGTCTTGGCATATATTATAAGAAAAAGGCATGATTTATGAAGCATAATATTTAATATAAACTTAGATATTGTATTACTGCTATTATAATTACTGAGAGTCTAAAATGGAGGTTGCTCTAGATAAGAAGTATTAGAAAAGGATGCAATTTTTTTTTGCTTTTGTTTTTAAGGATGACACATTAGAAGCAACATTGTTGCATTTTATATCTAGATGTGCTTCTAAAGCCTCACCCTGTCTGACAGGTGGAGCTTTGGGGTAGTGATTGGATTATAGATGAGGTATAGTTGGCTTGCGGTTGCGAGGCAGGTTCTTGTCAGAGAAGACAGGTCATTGGAAACAGAGGTTGGAAGAGTTCATCTCCTTCCTTTCTCCTTCCATTTATCTCTGCTTCTTATCTCCCATGCTGTGAGAAGTTCTCTTTGGCCATGCCTTTCTGCATGTCATCCAAACTATGGATTGAAATGTGAGCCAAAATAAATCTCTCATGCCTTAAATTGTGGTGTTGGATGTTTCTCAAAGCCACAAGAGAAATAACTAAGACAGAAAATACTCTGGTAGAACTTCTGAAGGTACAAATGGTTTTTGCAACAGTAATGAAGAGGAGGAACAATATCATAAGATAGAATGTATATCATAGAGTTGCCCTCAAAATACATTTTTAGGTATCAGAAAATCCTTAGATATGTTCATCTGTGATCAATTTATCTCTAGTGGCTAAAGACTTCCTAATGATGAACCAGGCATCATTCAGTTCTCAAAGCTTATAAAAGAGAATTAAAATAATTGTTCTGAATGACACAGCTATCTAAGATTGACCAGATTGCTAGAAATTCAAGGATGCGCACATTTTTCCATTTTCTTCTTCTGTCTCTCATCAGATAGCTCTACCTACCTTCCAATGTCTCTTACTATTTTCTTGAATCATAGTTACAGTTTTCTCTAAGCTCTTCCTTTTTCATATGGATCTCTGCGTCAGAAGTTATCCAGTTAATGTGGGTTTTTCTGATTAACAAGTGAACACTGAAAGCAGCCTTTTTCAAAACTTAATAGCTGATTTTTTAAGTAAAGTATGGTGATCAATTTTGGATTATTTTTATGAAATGTATGGACTAATCCTTGAACTGTAGTATTTTGAGAAAGACAAAAAATGATAAAGATAGGACCCCCCCCCCATGTTAAGGAAGTGCTCCTCAGTAAGGAGCTTCTAAAGGCAATGTCCACAAATTCTAAGATGGTGGACAGGCATGTGGAAAGAGATTAGATGGATGATATACTGGACAATATATCTGATTTCCTTCAAAATTTGAAGAGGCAAACAGAGCAACAGGCTTACATAGTCAATATAATATTTGTTCAGGGTGGGCACAAAACAAACAAACAAACAAACAAACAGAAAAGAACAATTCTGGTGAATGATTTCAAGGTAGAATGAACTATTTGCTACTCAGGTTTGAGGTATTTTCTCTTTTCGTATGCCATATGCCCTCTGTGCCCTATTGCCGTCTCAATTGTACCAAGTTCCTTCTCGTTTATTGTCCGTGAGGCCTTTCAGAATATGTGCCAGGTTGACTTACTGCTTTTTTCAGTGGTCTCATAGCACCTCACGACCAACTTTGATGCTGTCTTTCTCACTGGGCAGTGTCTCCCTTCTCAACAGTCCAAAATGCGTAAAATGTTACTCAATGTTTGAGGAATAAAATTGGAAGGGGAATGGATGGGTAGATGAAATGGATGGATGAAAACCATTCTAAATTACAACTGAGGAAAAAAGTTGAGTGTAAGGAGAAAAACATTAGAACTGGGATTCATAACAGTTATGAATAACATAATAATGCACTTAAAGTGTTGAAGTAAAGCCCAGTAAATTTATCCTACCCAGAGAAGGATTGGTCCAAATGCACAGCTGATAAATTTAAATGAGACTTTAGAGAAGAATTCAAAACCAACTCATTCTATCACTCTCTATTTAGCATGTCATGTAATTTCCTTCAGCAAGAGGATTCATCACACATTCACAATTCTTAGACCCAAACTTCAAAAAAATACACCTTTCAATTGATAATACCAAGAATAATGACTTCAGGGGATATCCTTATTGAAAATATTAAGGAGTCATAGCATTTGAAAATATGTGAATGAATTCCATAAATTATTTTAACCATAGGAAAAACATGCTTGTTTCAAAATTGAGTGAATTAGAATTCTTCCTTGATGGAAAGAGTGCCTATAAATTACTATGACCCTGAACACTAGGAGTTTTTAGACTTCTTTTGTAAGCTTCTGGAAGAAGTGTGATAAAAAATTTGGTGAATGCTGCTGCCAAGAAGCATAGAAAGGAAAGGCACACTTATGAGTACTACGATGTGTCCTCAACCACCTTGTACACCAGATCTGACACTGTGCGGGTTCTGGCTCCCCACCAAAGTCCAAATCATCTTGAAAAGCAAATGTTTTAAATCCATTCAGGAAATCAAGGAAACCAGACCAATGAAATCAAAGACAGGAAGGAGGACTTGCAGAATTTCTTCACAAAATGGAAATTGGGGTGAATGTGTTCAGATTAAGGGGAGATATTTTGAAAAGGATTAATGATAGTGTGCATTTACTATAATATTTTTAAAGGTATAAATATGCACCAAATTTTAAAGTCATGCCTGTATATATTAAAATCTCTGCTGATATTTAGTAAGTGTTCACTTGCTGTGGGGAATTGTGGTGATCTCTCCATATGGGTCATTTTAGTCCTTGTTTTATCCTTGTCAGAGGAGCAAACTACTACTACAGAAAGTTATAACTTGCTTAGGGCCAGAGTGTGGTAAATGCTAGAGATGGAATCTGGTTCCAGTTCCTGTGCTCTGGAACATGAGTGCTGCCATAGCACAACTGTCTGAAAATTATCACAAATACCTTAATCATTTCAATCATCCCTTGAAAACCAGTTCTGTTTTCTAAGCATGATTCTTCACTGTTCCTGAACAGAGGCTCCTGCCAGTGCCTTGAGTTCGGTGTTACCTCTTGAGTAAATGTTTCCTACTGTCCTACTGCAATGCAAATACAGCCTCACTTCCAACATCAGAAAGTCCAGGGATAGAAGAAGCAGCACTTTCTGTGAACGTCCTCCTGTATTTTGGGCTACTATAGGACCCAGTCTATCCTTAGAAGGAGCTGTAACTGGAATTTCTATAGCGTTTTCATCTGCTAACTCTCTGGAAGGCATTTCTCACTCCTCTATTTTGGAGGTAACTATGATAGGGAAGGAGTAGAGAAAAAAATGTATGAATATTGCCATTAATTGTCCTTGTGTAAACCGGTTTCTTATTCCTTGTGCATAGGAGATTATTTCACTATGCTTTCCCATTAAATGTGCCTTAATTATTAGTTAATCTGGTCTTTGGGATGTCCCTGCAACAACTGAATAATACACCTGACTTCCATGTTATTATTTATCCTTTCTCAAGCATCTGGAAACCTGATCTCTTTGAATTTTCCTTAAAATCATTCTTTCTCCTTATCACTCCATTTATTAGGACAACGGAGAATCACAAACCAGCTCCCTCACACATGTGGCTCCATAAAATGCACCTTTATCTTTCCTCCTAGCTACCCACAAGATTATAAACCAAGCCCAAACCCCTTTCATGCTCATCTGCTAAATTACCTGCCTCTCTGCAGCTCCTGTGTTATGCTTTCCTCACCCTGCCTGGCGTCTGATCTCAATGACAGTCTCCCAGCTCTGACTGCAGACCCCTCATTCTGATTTCCAGGCTCTTCTGCATCTGCCAGCTTTTCTTGCACTGTGACCAAGTAACAAATGCATACTACTAAAAGGAGGAGAGGCTTAATTTAGCTTATGGTTTCAGAAACTCGGGCTGCATAGGTTGATGTTTCCAAAGAAGAAACATCATGGATGGCAGAGAGGGTGTTGTAGATGCTTAGTACATGATGATCAAAAATCAGAACCAAGAAGCAGCACTAGAGAGCAAGGACCCGGAATTCACATACAGACCCTAGGGCAGTGACAGTGAACCTATGACATGTATACCCCAGTGGGCTGTTTGATTTTAACATGAATGAATGAAACAAGTCTGTGGGAACAAAGTTTACTACTGAAGTAGTTACAATCATGAAAATGGAGAAAATTAATATGAACCCTGGCTACTAAATTTGTTGGTATTAGTGCAAATTAATGTTGAAATGAATTTATTTATTTATTTTGGTTTTTCAAGACAGGGTCTTGCTAACTTGAACTCACTATGTAGCCCAGACTGGCCTTGATGTTGCAGCAGTACTCCTGCCTCAGCTTCCTTTTATGGTTTTTATACATATGTGTCTTCTAAACCAAGCCATATATATATATATATATATATATATATATATATATATATATATACATATTTTATATATCACTGCATATATTATATATAAAGGTTATACAGATAAGTATGTATCAAATCAACTGACAAATATATGAACACATATACAAATGTATGTATATCTGTTCATATTATGTGTGTGTGAATACATGTTTATAATTGTGTATTTGAATAAAGTTTTAGTGCAATAGCGTTGAGAAAAACCTAATGCTAATGTTTTTGTTTCTACTATTCTTCAACTAAAGAAACAAAAGTTCACATAAAAATAGCTGATTTAAGGACTGGGGAACACAAAGTGTTCAAGGAGACAAATATACACTATACTTTCAAAAACAAAATATTTACTCAAAACATGATGGAGACTGGACAAAAAAGATCCATAACCCAACTCTAATGACCTTTCACTGTAAGATCTGTGCAATTAGAGCATCAGCATAAGTGAGAGTAAGGGTTACAACTTCCTACCTAAATTAAGAGATCATGACTCTACAGTAATATAAATAAATTACATGATCGATGCTAAATAAAATACATGACCGAAAGTTTGCTGTGTGATGGAATATTAATAGTTTCAAATAACTTCCTCTCAAAATGCCTCTTAATTACAAAGAGGAAATAATGTCTTCATAGTGGATAACCTGGGCAGACTCTGTAATGAAGTGATCAAAGTGAATATCATCATTAATGGTACAAATTGAAATGTGTGCTCCCTGATAGGACACAGTGAAAACGCAGCATCAGTTCTGTGATACGCCTGTCAGGAAGCACAGCCTGAATCTAATCATAAGACAGACTGAGATACTCATTAATGGAGTAATATTCTATACAAAACTGTTCCAGAGTCTTGAAAAGTGTGGAGTTTACAAAAGTCAGTATGAGAGTAAGAAACTATTCCAAATGTGCATGGTCTAAAGGAACACAAAAAGTAAATGTGAAACATGATTCTGTGCTGAATTGTTGTACTCTATGGGATATCACTGGGACAACTGATGAAAGTTTATTGGAGTCTTAGTATGAGATAAAATCATTGTATTACTCTTAATTTTTATTTTAATTATTGTTTTTTGATATGTAGGAAAATTATCTTGTAGTAAATAAGTGTTCCTATGTTCAAAGATGTTGGAGCATCTCTTGCTGCCACGCATTCTGAAATAGTTCTTCTTAACATTCTTTGTATCATATTTACACATTTTGGCTAGCTAAAAACTATTCCAAATTTAAAAAGTAAATGTCTATGAATAATAAAATATAATTTAAATCATTCTGTCATATCAGACATATTTAAAACCCTAGCAGGTGAAAGAAGTCACCAGACATTTAACTAGTTCTAGCCTACATTTGACAAACCTTATATTCTGTTGGAAAAAATTCAATTTAGTATTAAGGTCCAGGGATATAGCTCAGCAGCACAGTGCCTGCCTGACACACATGACACTGTGAGTTTGAATCGTGGTACCAAAAATCAAAACAAAACAAAACAAAACAAAAACCAAAAAAGCCCTCAACTTAGTGTTTAATATCTCTTGAAAATATTAATATCTCTTGTTAGAATCTTAAAAAACTTATGCTTTATTTTCCCTTTATACTATAATAGTGAATTTAAAACAATAAATCCAGGCAAAAATATAGATCACGGCTCATGTTAAAAGTTCATTTTAGGCTCAATCAGTCAGATTCTGGGCTTATATTCAACAACTCTATGTTCAGTTGTGAATTAACAGAACAAAGTAAAGAGTACATATAAAATATTAGGAATATAACTGACTGTCAAAACTTAATCAACAAAAAGATCTGAAGATTTTAGGGTAGTTTTCATCTCTCTTTTCAAAACACCCTGTAATATAATGTCTTTATCTAAACTTCACTAACTAAACTTTCTATTTCCGATACACACATGACGAGAACAATAGAAACTGCTCTAACTAGCGGAATTTCACCCTTTCTAGTTCTAGACATATTTCAAACACTTGAGCATCAAGGCCAGAGTAAAAGCATTTTACTTGCGTTTGACATTTTTGTGTTTTAGAACTTTAAATCATGTGTTTGTATGAAAAAATTGTTTAGTACAAAATGAAATATCATTGGTGTTTTTCTCATATCAATATTCCCGTGAGATTTTTTACTAAGAAAAAAAAAGAAGACTTTCTATTGATTCTTACTGCTTATGTTAAATCTTCCAAGGCTCAGAATAAAATCTCAGCTCTCTCAAATCAGTGTTCATAGCTTTTGCATTGAAGAACAGATGAGAAATAATGGAAAGAAATGGACTAGAAATAAGTGCAAAATACTGACATATTCTATATTTTTATAACATCAAAAATTCATAAATATCAAGTAAATTTCGATAATTAAACTCTAGTCATGTCCATCAAATTTCCAAAAGCCAGAAATAAATTAGATTGCTTCTTAATGGCTACAAAGTCTTTAATGCCAGATAGAATTTTTCCTGGAATGTCAATACCACATTCTCAATTAACTACTAAGTTCCCAATTTATGAACATTCAAGTTGAGAACTTCACAGATATGAATGGATCTAGCATTGCAAACATTGGTAGATGCCAACAAATCATGGAAGTAGCTCACGTGTGTAATGGACACTGTCACAGTTGTGATGTTGTGTGCCTACTGCACTGTGTGGTAGTGTACAGTGCTCCATCAGAGCCCAGGATACCTGGAAGTGGAAGGCAAAGCAGTGCTAATATGGAGGGGACTGCTAGAAAACACGAAGAATTCTACATTGTATATTTGTGTCAAAGATATGCAATTCTCACATTGTCTGATTTAATGAACAAATCGGACTTCCGGACATTCTCCAAGAAGGGAACTCATTCCTAGCTCAGGGACTTACTGTACTGCACATCCCTATTCCGCTGATGCAGAGGACACTCCAGGTTGTCAGATTTGAGGGAATGTCAATTAAAACCACAATAAAATGGCATTAAATACCTAGTTGCATGCATACAATTTTAAAAAGCAGAAACAAGAATAAAAAATGATAAAGATAAGTACCTAAACATGTCATATCTATATTGGAACGTTTATTCACTACTAGTAGAAATACTAAATTATATAAACATTTCTTTTCCTAAGAGAAAGAGAAGCAGAAAAGTGTAAGTCATAGCACACATTTCTGTAGCAGACATATTTTAATAGTCAAAGCTAGAAATACCTCAAATGCTCATTAACTGGTGAATGAAAAATCAATTTGTGCTATACATGCACAATGTAATTACACTTAGTAACATAAGATAATTAAAAACTGATACATACAACACAATGAATGAATCAAGAGAAATTGTGCTGAATAAAAGAAACTATACAGACATTTGTATTTCATGAAGTAATTTATATAAAATAGAAGTAGGTGCAAAATGTATCAATGGCTTTCTGTGGAGGAGGATACCATGAGGCTGGAGAGAGGTAAGAAAGAAGGTTAACAGATGGGTGAAAGAAAATTTTTGGGGAGTGACATATACATTTATAACTTTGATTGTTGTGATTGTGCATTTCATAACATACCAAAGGATATAAAATTCCAATTCCAGTATTCATAAAGTTTTATTAAAATATGGCCATTCTTAACTAATCTACATTATGTATGGCAGAGCTGGAAAAATATACAAAACATATTTTGACTAGACATTTACAAAAAATTTGACTAAATCCTGTCTGAGGACATCTTTGCCCTTAGTTTCTGCAATGAGCAATTTAGATTCAGTTATTTCTTCCCCATTTTCCTCTACCTGGCTTTTGGAGCAGTGTTCTAAAATGTAAGTTTATTAATCTTATGCTACAAAAACAGCAACATTATAAATTTTAGATTTTTATCATAGCATGCAAGAACCTTCAAAACTTGGTCTCAAGTTACCTTTTCTACATTTTTTCACTTCAACTTTTACCAGCATTGTTTGAAATTCATAGTAAAATGTAGAATTCCCCAAATAGCCAATGTTGTAGTAGAACCCTTTGCCTTTGCTTTTCTGTCTCATATGCTACATGATAAACACCTATTCATGCCTCATGACCTACTTTATTTCATAAATGTTGTGGCTATATTTCTCTTAGCCTTACTCAAACTTTCAATAAACACTGTTTGTCTTATTTTATTTTATGCATACATTTAATATCGGTGTAATTGCATTGGTGTTTTTCTGTTAGTCTTTATCAAGTAACACATGTGAGTTATGCAGCTTTTGTAACAGAATTAATGCTAATGCCTGCTTAATAACAGCCTTAGAAATAAAGGAAGAGCCACATGTAGTAGTGCACCCCTGTAATCCCAGCACTAGAGAGGCTAAACCTGGAGGATCCCTGAAAGTTCAGTTCCAGCCTGGAGTACAAAATGAATTCTCAAAAAAAAGTAGAAATAAAGAAAGAAAAAGAAGAAAAGTTGAAGTGAAAATATAGAAGGAGAACAAAAAGGACAAAAACCTAGCTAAACAGAAAGAATAAAAAATTAAGGAAAGAATAAAGAAAATCAATAAAATGGTCTGAAATCTCTAGAAACTAAGAACCAAAATCATCTTTTCCTCATGTAATTTGTGGGTGCCAGGTATTTTGTTTTAGGCTCCAGAAAGTAACTAAGACACAGAAGACAAAGAAAAGAAGGAAGATAAGAAGAAATCAAGAAAAAAAAGAAGTAAAAGAAGATAAGGAAGGACAAAATGAAAGAAAGAAGGAAGCATGGAAAACAACACAGGAAAAAAGGAGGGAGATATAAATAAGGAATGAAATAAAAACAAAGAAAGGATGAATATGATAAAAGGAACAAAATGTTTAAAATGATAGAGGGAATATGGGGAGGAATAAATAACAAGAAAAAAATTATCAGAAAAAAGGAAGAAGTAAGGAAAGGAAATGAAAGTGATTAGAGATGAAAAATGAAAGGAAGGAAAGATGGGAATAGAGTAGAAGATGCTAGATGATAAGATAGATAGACAGATGGTTAGATATAAAATATCAAAGTGTACACTTGAAATATTACATTTATTTTGACTTAAAGTGCTTCATTCTCAACAGAAATTTATTTTGAAGTTTTAATGAAATTTTAGTTTGAAAAAAATGATACCTCACTTGTTGAAAAAAATTATGCTTCTTATACACAGAAATAATAGAGTACATGGATTCAAAGTGTTCTCCATAATGGAAGCAGCATCTTTAAATCACATAAAGAAATGCAGAGACATCTAGAAGAATCACATAAAGAAATGTAGAGACATTTAGAAAAAAACAAGCTGACATCACTTGTTCCAGAAATCTGATCTGTGGTTTGGACATGTGGAATAGGTATTGAAGA
This sequence comes from Dolichotis patagonum, assembly GCA_004027295.1. Taxonomy (NCBI): domain Eukaryota; kingdom Metazoa; phylum Chordata; class Mammalia; order Rodentia; family Caviidae; genus Dolichotis; species Dolichotis patagonum. Next base: position 44,829 of record PVJX010005937.1, on the reverse strand, counting down.
CCCAGAATTTACTTCATGCTCGATGCGGATCTGGTTTTGATACCTTTATGGTATATTCTAGAACAGATGTGTAACAGTGAAAATGAAGAATTCTTTAACAGACTTCAGAGTGCTCTTGATAATTCTTTATAATGCTGGACAAAGTATTCTTGAATTATCTTACTGTTTACCACTATTCCACTAAACTTAATAGGTCACATATTGCCACCCAATCTTTTGGAGTTTGTTTTGTTTGGGAAAATTCAATATTTTTAATAGTTTTTTGCCACAAGGTAAAATTTTATAGGCTACTAGGCCTCAATTGTTCATTTATATATATTCTTTTTCTTGTATGTTAAAAATGAAAGTGGACAGCATTATACCCCTTCTAAACCCTATATACATATTTTCAAAAGGGTGGAGTTAAATCAGTTGAAACATTTCTGTGCTCTATAATACTTACCAAGAAAAAATTGAAACAACTCAGTAATACTCCTGAAAATGTTGCAAGGTGGGTTCATGGTATAGTTCACTTTGCATTAGTTTCAACTATTTCTACTTGCTTCTCTTAATCCTCAAGTTATTATAGTTACTTGTCATTTTTCAGTCTTTCACTCCAGCTTGAGGAATTTTTAATATAATAGTTTATCTTTAAAAAATACTGGCTTCAGGGTCAAATAAATTATATTAGTCATGGCTGGACCCAAAAGGACAAGGATGATATATTGTTGGCCATCCTGTCTTCCACTGACCAAGAACCATCATATTGGATGGTGTTATGGGTCATGAGTGATTTTTGAACCATCTCTGGCAAATAAGCCCAATGTAAAGACTTGTTTTCTAGACAAGGAATCAGTTTGGAGTAAAATACCAAGGTCTGGAGTGAAAGATGTAGAATATTTAAAAACACATTTTTTTTCCAGATAAAGTGGTTAGGGACTGCCATCTAGGGTGTATTTGATAGGGAAGCATGTTTCCTTGCTGGTCTGTTTTGTGTAATATGGATTTTTTTTAGCAGCACAAAAGGTACCTGTCAACTTTGATAGAACATTTAACAGTATAAGACAAAGCCTTCCAGAATCATTCTCATGTTTCATCTCACCCAGAACTTGTTTATAAGTTGATGCAATCATATTTTGTGCCTTTCTCCTCCAAGATATCAACATAAAATGATTAGGGACAGAATATATGAATGTACATTTTCTATTGCCAACCCAAAGAGTGGACAACATGACTGAATTTGTATAAATATTTCTAGAATGCAAGTATATTTTCTTTTTGTCTTCTCCTCCCCAGAGTAGGAGTTTAGTGTCCATTGATTTTTTAACATAAATCTTCCACTGTTTTAACAAAAAAACTACAACTTTAATATTTGAACAGGATCCTCTGAGACTTTCTACTGGAGGTTTTCTAAGCAAGCCTGTACTTAATCTTCAGACACTTGTTCTATACTTTTTATTTTAATTTTAGATTTTGTTCCTTTCCCACTTTTGTTTCCCATACTTTCTTTGTTTTACTCTTTTTGTTTCGATTTCATTCCATGTGAAAGGCATTACAGGAGGAAATACACAAATTTTACTTTGACTTGTATGTACCTGGTCTTTTGCAGAATAAAGAAACACCCTGAATCTCAGTAATGTTGCAATAAACAGGCTGTTTCTGGATCACCAGAGATGGAAGAATCGCTCTCGTGCTCATTGGATCAGGACCACGGACAGCTCCCCGAACGTCCTTTTCATAGATTAATTGGGATTCTATCAGAATTCACTTTAAGGCTTGACAACTTCCACTCTTATGACCACATGCAATTTGCGATATTAAAAGACATGTTATGTGGAACCTGGAAAAAGTTACTTTGAAAACTAAAAATCATTGGCAGTTCTTTCCCTTGTGCTTCCTCTTATTTGCCACCTCTAGTAACTTTTAGAATCATTGTGTCTGTTGTCTTATTTTTAATAATTATCCACTGAGCACTTCTCTCACACAATGATTTTCATTCTCTATCAAGTATGCTTGCTTAACACATTCTCCAAGGAAATTTAGATTGCCATTCTTAGGAGACTGGACTGGAGGGCATGCTCAACAGACTTCAGAGAGGACATGTTTTGAAAGATCCTTTTTCAAAACCCTGGAATGGCAAAGGTCCTTATATTTTCATTGGTGAATACCCAATCCCTTTCTGAGTAGCCTACTGCCTTTACCTAAGAATGATGCTCCTTATAAGCTGCAAACTACCCAATGAGATATTAAAATATGTTATTATTGTGTGTGAAGGTATAGTGAACTATTTCAAAAAAAAGAGACATTATGGTAGCCACTGATGATATCCTGTTGCCTCTTTTGAAGTCCTGTGTTACTTGCACTGCTATGTCCTGATTTCCTTTGTTCTGTTTTTTGTTTTGTTTTGTTTTGTTTTATTCTCTTTAAAATAAAAAAGAATAGAAAAAAAGTAGCACATTTTGTTTTCTTACTTTTTTCATAAACATACAGTCTTGAATTATATTATCATAATAAAACTAAAAGTTGTTTTATATTTTATCACTATAATCTTTTCACTATTTTATGATCTTTTTATAAATCAAGTCATTTGTTTTAAATGAATCATATCCAATAATACAGAAACTTAAAAGAACCTTTAAGAGTCCAAGAAATAAAAGAAGTCCTCAATTTTACATAAGCAATGATAAACAGAATTTCAGTGTTGATGTAATAATAATTTGTGAGAATTTTTGGAACAATATGTATTTTGTACTTATGCTGTATTATTATTGTGTTCTCAACTAAAAGATAAATTTTCAGGGCTCATTTCAAGGAGGACAACTTTGTCACATTTGAAGGAGCCTTGGTGTGACCTTAATTTCATAAGTAATGAGCCCAAGACACTAGAGATTTCCCCATGTTCAGAAAATACTAAGGTTGCATCTCCTGCCTCCAGACTTCTTTGCCTCTCATCTGAGCCCGTACTTTCCAGGCCTGGATTTAGCCCAAGGAGAAAAAAGGAGGGTCACTTTCATTAGACTTTAGCTAATTCTCTGCATCTAGACTACCTTTCATTTGTAAAGGAAAGAGAAGTAAACAGTTATTTTAATATTTCAGAAGCTCATAAGAGTTTGGGGTTAAGTATAGTTATAAAAATGAATTAACATCTGGGTATTTATTCATGCAAACCTTTCCTATTTGCAGTCCTTGCCTGCTGACAATAGTAGAAAAGATGGGTTTTGCTTTGTGGTGTTGTTGTTCCAGTCCAGTAAAAGGTCTAGTGCCTCCAAAGTGCACAGACTAAATCTGTGCCTGGCATTTTTCATTGCCAGAAAAACCAGCAAAACAGCAAATTGTGCTTGGAAGATGTCACTTGGAAGAGAAAAGACACAATGGGTTTCATTTTTCCATCATAATTTCCTTTGAAATGAAAGAGGGGCTTTCACAGGCAAAACTTTCAGTTTGTTTTGTATAACTGTGAGGCAGATTCCTATAAAGAATATGACTCGGTGCTCACTGCACATTTAGTCATTTCTCTTTGATCTCCTTTGCCTTTCAATCATCTCTTTCCAATCCTAAATTATCCATTCCCATTCTGTACAGGTACACACCACAGCCAGGAATTGAAAAAAGAGGGCAAGTAGACAAAATAAAGAATGCAGATTCCAAGGTGTAAGGCAGAAAGAAGAAAGGAACTGAGCTCTGAAACAAAGGTTAAGGAAATAACATATTCATTAGGTCAGAGCAGACATGAGAAGTCCAGGAGCAAAAGTAGGAATACCAGCAACTTGTGGAAATGAGACCTATGAAAGTTCTAAATGGGCTACTTTATACCAGGGGACAAGCAGTGCTGAAATGACTGGCGTGAAGGCTTACACCTTGTATGTGGGAAAAATATAAGTAATGCAGGATTGACCTAGTGCTCACATTGATGTGATCCTTTAACTAGAATGCAGGTGATTCTTTTAATTGGATTGATTTCATATATGTAAATGCCCTTCTATGCACAAGAAAATGGTTTTACCTAAGAAGATGCTTTAAAATGTTTTCTTCAATATGTTGTATGAAGCATATTATATTATGCAAAGAACTGGACAACTATTTATAACCACTATGTAGGCACAATTGGATAGAAACAAATGTATTAAAACTACTAAACAATATCTAATTTTCATATAAAAGAAAACTACCATTTATTTTAGATAATCTCACAATTTTCATATAAAAGAAAACTACCATTTATTTTAGATTATCTCACATAGTTAGTAATTACACAAACTGATAAAATAAGAGTAAAAACATAAAGGAAACACAATAAAGGAGAATGAAAATAAAAATCAGTTCATTTGAAGAAGTTTTAAAGCACTAGCAACATTGATATTGTCTAGGAAATTGTATGACTCCGTGGTCCCACCCCAGATTTACTGTGTAGGGATTTGCATTTTAACAAGATCTCTGATGATTTATACATACATTAAAGCTTGAGAAGCACACGTTTAAATGATCAACAGAATCAAAGAAATGCTAGAAGAGAGTTTCATTGTCTTTTTATAATAGAAAGGTATACCATGACTCAACTCAACCTTGGGATACAGTAGAAAGTTCCACTGGGAATTGGGATATTATTGACTTTGAGAGGAATTATCTGCAAATCTGCTTATATTACTATTATAAATGCTTGAGTATCTAAAAATAGATTATTGACAGGAGATATTATTAGGAAACTCACAGGGTAAAATGTAGGGACCTATGCATGTAGTGTTATTGGAAAAATGATAACACAGAAGAATTATAGAATTGATGTGAAGATTATGCTGGAGGAACTCAATATAACTCACTTTTCATATATTTGAAGTCCACATAGTTGACACTTCAATGATGAGAAAGAAGTTACCCCAGAATGTATCCAAATTTTTGCAAAATTACTTTACATTGGGTAATTCTCAAATATGAAAGCTATTCTGAATACTTAAATAATAGTGTCCAGCTTTGAGAACCAAAGTAAAGTCTACATTCCATACTACAAAATCTATAATAGAAAACTTAAATGGTGACAAAATTGCCTATTCTGAACGTAAAATTTTGAGCTATAATTTATTATATTAAAAATAATGTAGTAAAATCTGTGTATATCTTAGGGTTCATACCTTAAAAAAAATGAAGTGGTGGAATGGTAAAAAACAACAGAAGAGTAGAAGACTTTTTGAAATATTTCTCAGGATGAAGTAAATTCAGTGTGATTAAGTGTACTGGGAGAGATGAGAATTTAGGGGACCACAGGATCAACACTCACAGCGATTACCTCTCCCCATTTTTGACATATATGATGGAGAATTCCTTGGGGGAATCACTTTGTATTAAAAATAAGACACTTGTCAGTATGTGAATTTGGGAGAGGGTAAAAATATCCAGCAGTTAACCATGAAGTCTTTATCACTGATATGATGGTAGTCGGAGATGAAGACTTTTGGATAATTAGAGAAAAGATGAGGACATGAGCATGGTAGTCCTCATTATTGGATCAATATCTTTAAATAATAGACACCAGAGAACTGTCTTTTTCTCATATGTTCATACGGGAAAGTAGTGAGGAAGTGGCCACCTTCAAGGCAGGAAGAGTTCCCTCCTCAGAAACCAACCATGCTGACACTTTGGTCTTAAACTTGGAGCTTCAGCCAAAAATAAGAGATAATGAAGCATTCAAGACAGACTAGAATGGCAAATGGAGAGGAGTGGTGAACACAAAAAGGTAGAGAGAAAAGATAATCTGATTTCTAAATCCGAGTTCATTTTGACACTGACCTGGGCAATGTTTCAGAAGTCTATAGAAGCTAGACTGGAAAGAAGTCATATTCTGGTGTATCATGTGGTGAAGCCAACTTTTTAAAGGAACTGGGGAGGAAGTAGGACTATAAAGTACAACAAGGGAGGGTAGATATGGTATATATGGTTTCTCTAAGATTCAACTATGAGCAATGCCAAATATTACCCACGTTAACAGGACAATACATGTGCATCATTGTCTCAGCAGTGGTATAAACTAACATAGCAAAGATTTCTAGAGAAGTCACTGCCTCTGAAACAACTCATCAATATGCTCACAAATGAGATTATCTCCTGGTAGAAAGGAAACATGATAGCAGATACAGTCAGCTTGAGCTTGCAAATGAAAATTTCTAACTTTTTGCATGGATGTGACTCAAGAGCAAAATTAATTTCAGTTCTAGAGACATAATGAGGGTCTTGGTTCTTGTATCAGTGTATCAATGATCTTTGTTACTATAAATATGAAACCCACCACAAGTATATTTCTGGGAAACACAATTTATTATCATGTTGCTGGATGTTTGACCGTTGCACACAGCAGTCTGAGAGATGACAGGAGGCAGGAAAAGCTGAGCAGGTGGATGTTGTACCTTCTTCCTGATATTTTAATTATTCTCCCCCAAAACACTGAAAATTACTAATCTTTTCTAAGTACCCCCTGGTGAAAGCAAAGAGTCAGTTGCATTATCTGGAAATTGTTCCGCTCAGAGTGCAACTGAGTATCTTTTGTTACCTCTCCATCCAGAGCTCCAGTCTCCAGGCACGGTTTCAGGACCACGGACAAGACTTTCTGTCAGTGACATCCTTGTTTCCACAATTCTGAGAATTCCAAATGATAGGATCGAAGTGTGTTCTTTATTCTGACACAGTTTCCAGTCTTACACTACCTCTACTCAGGCGGGATTTCTGCTGAACTGACTTCCTTAGCTATGGATTTAAATTCTGGTTCTCTAACTGACACATGGTAATTGTGAGATTGACTTATTCTTTACTGTTCAGCATCACCATACCTCAGATGGGCTCCAAGGACAATTCAAAACTAAGACTTAGTGGCGTTGAAGGATATGAGTTCAAAGAATTTTTAAATTTTTGCATTGACTCTTATGTGCCATCCTTTATTCCTTAAGACCTTAGATCTCCACAGGATTTGCAAAGACATTGTCTGTATTCCATGGTGACTGGAATGACTTAGAGGTTAAAGCTCACATTGTAAAGGAATAGAAGGGGTGTGTGAAAGGAATGAGTAAAAGAAATGGCAGGATGAAGTTGAAGTCATGGGAATTAATTTCACAGGAAGGTTGTTATTGCCCCCTTTAGCAGCTAAAATTCACATACAGGCACATCTTAAGTAATGTGTCGAGCTGTCCGAAAGATAATTTGAATCCTGTCAAGGCAAACAAGAATATGCTCACAAATTCAAGAGCAATATATGTGCAATTTGCACAACATCAATTTCTTTGGTTGTTTTTGGATGGAGCCATCACCATCAATTAAGTTAGTGACTCTTTGATTCAAATTACTTTTTGACATGTAGTCAACTAAATGGCTCACACAAGCATTATTTTCTGCAAGGTTCCCTAGGCAGCCATATAGTAAATGTAAACAGGTGGGAAGGCAGAGCAGCAGTGCTGCACAAGCAGCCTCCTCCCCTGCAGCAGCGAGGATAATAACATGAAGAAATATGGAGATATTATTAGATGGTCTGGAATAAAGCTTATGGAAAGAGAGATTTGCATATTTATTACATCTTGCTACTGATTCAATGTTTCTCCACTTGTGGTTGCCTCTTAACCCCATATTGGGCTCTATTATAATTGGGCTTTGGAGGTTAAGCAAGGGTGAATCTGACTCTCAGACCTCAGAAGGACATTATGCCCTGCTATGAATTTGAGCTTGATGAGTGGCAATGAAAAACAATAATATTGTTGATAACATTGCTAAAATTAAGCTTTATGGAACCAGTGTGGTTTAGAAGCATGGGAGCTACACAGCACTCTTTCAAAGGATAAAGATGTTAATGATCAAAACATAAGTGTAAAAAATTAGGGATTGGCCTTTAGCATGCTCTTTATCATAGTGAATGTCAGCATTACCATTAAAAGTAAATGTGATCCATATACAGGAAATTTCCAAAAGACTGAGCAAAGATCTTAGATGTTACAAATAACTCAGTGTCATCCCCATATGCTTCCATATTAAGTCCACATTAAGACTCAAAACAGGCAATCAAACAATTTAGTTCACAATGCTGTCATGAGGACCTATGACAGATGTAGTACATGGTAGGTGACAAAGTACCCAGTGAAATATAAGTCTATTGATTAAGTGTACAGATGAGTAAAGTAATGCATTAACCTCATATTAGAACAAAGGAAACATAAATTCTGGCAGTGTCTTTCATTAACTAGCCATGACATTCAGAATTATTTAGTTCTTTGGGGTCCTATCCACCTATTGAGAAGGTAGTATAATAGTAGTATAAACTCTGACAGCCTTGGGGATATTGGAAAGGAAGCATGATATAATCCATATGAAAATAGTTTGACAAGCTGGTAACAGTGAAAAAAGTAAATTGTTGTTTTGTTTTATCATTACTTTCCACAGACATTGCTTCTTAAATAAGAACATTTCTAAAGGGAGGAAGTAGCACAAATCCCTTAACTCCCTATACCACAGTCCAATTCGATATTTCTTATGCACAAGATAAAATGTTTCATGCCAAGATATACAATCCCAATACCTTTGTGTTTACTGGTTTATAAAATTCAGGAGCATAAAATCCCAAGTTTCCTTGGGTTTTTGCCAAGCATAGAATACAGATGGAAGGCTGAACATTAAGCCTGTTATGCCAAACTTAAATTTGGCTATAAATTGCTGGATAGTTTCATTTCAAAGAGACATGGCAGTATTATCTTTAAAGCAAATTACAACTGAAAACCAGAAACAAGGGCAGGAAAAACTGACAGATAAGAAAATCTTTTCAAAGAAAATAAGGACAAAGCAGAGTCCATTTTCAACTCAGTCTGAATGTTCATTTATGTTGCTTGATCAACTTATACTAAAATAACTTTTATTCATTCATTCATTAAATAAACATTTGCACAATGCCCCCTAGGCCCAAGGCCTGTGGAGGTCATAATTAAAAAAGCATACTTAGTGCTGTGTAGCACTTAGGATTTTTTTTTTTTACAAACAAGCAAAAAAATTAAAATATAAAACAAAACAAAACACTTGTTAATTTACACAAAAAGACAACTTGCTGTGAAATGACACTCGGGATTTTAAGGAATATATATAATGTGCTTAGAGATGATAGAAATTCAAAAGCTCAGAACTAAACATCATCTCTAGTTGCATCCAGGTCCTGCTGCTGAAATGAAGTAACACAGCAGCAGCCTCCGATGTTGAAGATGTAGTCATGAAAATGCGAGGCTGCCTGACAAAATTTCAGTGTCTTCCCTTTTGAGAAATTGTGGACAATGCAGAAAGGCCAGCTAGAGGAGCAGGTAGAAATATCAACAGTTTTTATAGCAGGAAGGTGGCCTCCTGATGAACGGGTATTTTGAATATTTACACAAAAGCAGAACAGGAATTCTCTAAGGAGAGATGTCTAGGCTGGGGCTCCTTGTTCATCTCTTCAGACTCTGTGACTTAGTCAAACAAATGACTCAAAAAACATAAACAGTGATTGGCAAGCACAAAGCAGTATCCAAAACATGGCAGGTTAGAGAGAATAGAATAGAATTCTGTAACTCACAGATAATAATAGTCGAGGAGCTTCACCTGATGATGTACTGCTGCTAACAGCTTTAGGGGGATACCAGCCATCAAATGCAAGAGATAATATAAGCATGTCTGTGTATTTGGTCTCTAGTCTTCTTTTTATTAACCTAGGATTATTCAACAACAGTGCCACATTTCAATATCCTTGAACAATTTTAATTAGCTCCCAAAGACCCCACTTTGAAACACCATTGTCTTACTTAGTTTGCACTCTCTTAATATTTCATAACAGAGATTTGATTCCAACACACAAATACTTGCAGGACACATTTGGTCCACATTCAAACCATTGCTACCACTGTTTTGATGACTGAAATGAGGAGTATCGCCCTTTATAAAATGGCTTGGAATCCGGTCATCATCAGAAGACAACAAGTTTCATATGCAAAAAGGAGGTAGAAAGACAATTTACACAATAGCACTTTCACAGTTACTTGAAAAGCTTGGGAGTGGTTGGGAGAAATGCAAAGACTAGTGTGTGTTCTTTGAGAAGTAGAAGGGGAAGGAACTGTAATAAGCAAAAGTGTGAGGAGGGACATGAGAGAGAGAGAGAGATAGGGCGGGAGAGGGTTTCCATGCACATTGCATTATTAGTTCTCATAACTAGCACATAGACAGAAAATATGTCCACTTTACAAGTGAGAAAACTGAGACTTTGTAAACTTTATCTAATATGTCCATGTTTCTAGAGAAAACAAATAGTGGTATTTGCTTATTTGGGCCTATACAACACTGTTTTTAAAAAAAATATTGTATTGCATTACAACTATATATCTTTCTCTATATATAGATTTTTCTTAAGAAAAATTTCATGTTTTGCTGTTACACATGCATTTACAAAATGGTAATATGTTTTATGCATTTTTTTCTAAACTTCCTTCCCTTAAACTGCCTTTCCTTATTCCAAAACTTCTGATTTTCAGGCCATCTCTAATTGTGCAGTCATCTTTACTCTTTCTGCACTTACACTCCATCCCTGTGATCATGGCTGAAACTTCTAACTGCCCTCTGTATCGCTGCCTTTGTCTCTACAAGGTCTGTCTCAACCAAACAACAAATATAATCCAAAGAAAATTCATCTGATAAGATCATTCTTCTGCTCAAGACTCTGCAGTGACATCTCCAGTCATTTGGGTTAAAAGTCTCAATGTTGTCTTAAAAGTTTTTATATGATCTGTCCCATTTCCATCATCTTTACTAACTCTTCACTTAATCAGATTACTGTGTAATGTACATTATTGTATAATGTATATTAGGTGATCTGAACCTCAGACAAATAACTGATTTAATTGTTCATCATAAGTTAAAATAAACTGCCATGTTTTTCCAAAAGGGAACTTTATAGATTTTGATGAATAGTCATTGTTTTCTCAGCTTACTCTCTTTTCTTCTCATTCTGCTTCTGCTGTAACTTTCAGCTCCCTCCCATAGCTTCACTGTACATTAAAAGTTTTCAAATCGAATTTCATTCTATATGTGATATAACCATTCTAAAACTATCTGAAGTTAATCAGACTGGCTTACAAATCAATTTTACAGCATGATATCACTAAAATTAACAAGTGAAATCGTTAATTAAATTTTTAACATATTTGTTATTAATTCCTTAGAATTACTACAAAGCTTTCTTAGAAAGATGTTTAAAAGGAATTTCAATGTTGACCAGCACCTGTTTTCTACACAGGTTTTACCTCCAACATGAAGTATTGATATGCTGTATGGTATCAAGCTTCTTCTCGTTATATTGGATTAAATTCATGACTAATGTGTTGCAAAGAAGCAGTGTCTAAATGGAGTTGTAGGACAACACTGGGGCTGGTTGGATATTTTAAGATTTCCATGGAGTAAAGGCCTTAAAAGAAACCAGACGCTGTCAGTGGAACCACTCAGGGCCAGCCTTTTGAAGTTGATGGCCAGTTTGCTTATGACAAGTGACTGACAGGCTGTGAAACTACAAGGAAGATATATTCAGTATACACATGGATGCTGACTGATTAGACTTAAATGGGTGGGAAAGGACATGATGTCTAAAGAAGCAAATGTATGCAGATCTACCTCCTCGCAAAGATGGCCTAGATTAAAATCAATGATAGGTGAGGAAATGATAAGTGATCTCTGTATCCTAGCATGATAATATGTGCTTGAGATATACATAAGATGAAAAGCTTTTAGTTTTTTCCCCCAGCTAAGATGGACTAATGAAAGGACAGGCATTAATTAAAAGATAAGTGTAAGTTGTCTTCATAAGGACAGGACATCAAATCTGTAATCACTGAGGCACAGGATAGACATTTTGTAAAAGAACAGTTCTCTGTACATCTTGTTTCTGGCAACCAAGGCAAGCAGAAGCTATATTGGACCTTGTCATGTGATGGAGTTAAATATGACATGTAAGAAAGAAATCAGCAAATGTTTAGGGTTGACTGATCATAACATATTCAGATAGGAAACACTCTTGAGGGGATATGTGGGAAATAGCACTTCAAAAGTTAATGCACATTTTAAAAATCTAGTTTTAAGAATATGAAAAGTGCCATAAATTGAAGCTAGAGAATTATACAGTAGTCATGAAACTTACTACTTTGCAAAACCAGGAAATACTGCATTTAATTGGATGATGTGAGGAATCTGGGATAACCATAGTCATCATGTTAATAGAATTCCTGGATTCAGAACTCAACAAGCAAATTCAGAGATTTGCAGAAATCAATCTCAAGTGTACTCTCAAGTTTTTAAAAATTTAAAAAGAGGTATTAACTTTGAGGATGGGCCATACAAGAAGGAAAGCTGACACTTGCAGAAATAAAGTGAAGCTGCATTTTTAGAAAGCCAAATAATTCTCTCTTCTATGTCTTTATAACTTCATAAAAATTTAAATTCTTTTGGTGAAGAAGCAATGATAATTCCAGTGGTTTCAGTGGTCATACAGGGGGATTATGATTACTAATTATTTTCTGGATTGGCAGAAATTTTTCCACTTCTGGAAGAATCATAGAATGGCAACATAGGACACATAAATCTCTTAGTAAAGAGCATATTTCAGTTCAAAGGAGAAAGGAAGAAATGTATGGTGAGATTCTACACTTACTGGAGTCTCCTCTATCCTCTCCTGTCTGCTACTTTCTCCAAATTATAATTTGAACCTATCACCTCTGAAAACTTCCCAATATTAATTCTTGTATTTTATGTTCATCGAATAAGCTTTTGTCATACAGATCTCCACATACTCCAATACATGCCTACTTTCTTGTACTCTTTTCATCCTCATTATTACTTCAGTTTCCATGTTCCAGGTAATATATTGTCATTAGAGCACCTGCTGATGTTAAAACATAGCTCCACCTGCTCCTCACCATACTCACAGGAAGACCCTTCCTGTGACCCACAAGGCCCTACCCAATCTCCATCACTCCACATCCCCTTATCTTTCTGACCTCTGCTGTCCTGTATGACCTGGCTTACTAATCTTAAAACATCATAGGCATATGTGTTTTATGAGAACTTTTTCTAATATACTCTTTTCTCTTCTATGTATAAGGTTTCTTCCTTCCATTAGATTTGTGCTCAAAGTTTACCCTGCCAAGCTTTGTTAATAATTGCTTTTCTGTCAACACACTAGAGTCTTCTTTTTTTGTGTGTCTCTCCACAGAACTTACCTGAACTGCCACATATAATTCTTACATATAATCATGCTTTCCTTTTTCTTCACATATTTTGCTATATAACTGTACCACTAGAATATAGATCCATGATGATGTAAAATTTTCAACTATCTCCTGCTACATCTCCTGTGATTATAAAAGTACAAATTCTCTAAAATGATTAATGAATTTAATAGCCCCACATGTCCTCTCACACACAATACTCACGTTGTGAAAAGTCATGTTCCTTCCAACCAACATTATTTTTTCTTTTAACACGTGAAGGCAAAAGGCCAAGAATTCAAGCAGTTTGGCCTCAGGTTATAAGAAGAATGTTGAATTGAATCAGAGACCTGTAACTTAGACATGGATACATACATACATAGAGATGTATTCTAGGACCTTGACAGAAATAGTACTTGTAAAAAATCCAAGATGTACCATCAAATATGCTCCAAGAGTAGAGTGAAAATACTAATGCAAGATAATGTTATATAATAATGAACTTATCTCAGGTAGAAAAAGCCAGAAACACAGTCCATATTACATAATTTCATTAAAATACATAATCAAATGTGTAAAACAAATGAACAACTAAAACAGATTTCTGTTATTCGAAATCAGGATGATGGCCTCAGGGAAAACAGGACAACAGGTGAGCTTCTGGGTGTGGTTGATATTCTTGTTTTTGACCTTAATGTGGATACATGGGTGCCATCATTTTGAAAAAATACAGTAATTTATGCCCATACCAGTTTGCAAAATGTTACATATTAGTGACAGGAAGATTGTTAAGATGATATCCAAATTCCACACTACTAGCTATTTCTCAAATAACTGTCTACCTTTAAGAGTAAGTGTGCCTGTGAACACGACAGGTGCACTATTGTTAGGGTAGCTGCCGCAAGAAAGCAGGCAGATGATCACTGCCATGGTGATGTTTGCTATATAAAATTCTGTTATGGCAGAATGCACAGAGATTCTCCTGCTGATCTGAGGAAGCGGCTGTGTGCAGTAGTAGGACCATATATCCTGGATATGATGGTGGCCCCTACAATCTGAGAGTGACTCTCAGCCACCAGGCAGCAACAAGACAGTGACCTCATTTCCACACCTGTAAGGCACTTAGTCACACTAAAATCCTGAGTGAACTGTCCACTTTCGAGGGGCAGAATCAGACATAATTGTGGGAAAAGGAGCACTGATGCTTTTTCTTTCGCACATTGAAATTCTTTCCAGGTTACAGCAATATGTTTAGAAAAAAAATCTTGTATATAAGAATAAAAACGAAGAATGATTTGAGAAGAATATTTTTATAATAAGCAAAGTAGATATCTAATATTATTATTAAAGTTTTACTAGGAAATGTGTAACTAAATTATGCCCTAAACTATTGAATGAAAGTGCATACATTATGTATGTGTACATTCATGATTGTGATACCTTTATGACTCTATGAAATAGTTTGAAAATTACATTTCACAGACAAGGACACATGACTATAAATCGATGTGAGTCAGATTTAAATTCTATATTAAGAATGGTATAAATGTCCATTACAACCTTCATGCATCCAGGGACAAATTTGGCTTTTATGGGAATAAGCTGAACTTTTCTTCCTGTTCAAAATCACAAACACTAAGCTAGAATGAAGGAGACCCTGGGTAAAGCAAGTGGTGAGTTAAAAGAAGTGTCTGCGTCATTTTGATGTCTCAGATTTAAGGGTTGATATTATCTCTGCATTTGCCTTCTCTTTCCTTCCCTCCCCTTTCCCCCTTCTTCTCTTTGCTTTCTTAGCTGTTTCTCTTTCGCTTTCTCTTCTGTTTCTGTCCTCCCTTTGTCTTGCTTGCTCTTTTTATCAGGCCCAGAGGAGTGCTGATACTCCAGGGGAAGATCCAGATGTATGAGGCCCTTTGTGTTATCCTCGGCTACCAGAGCAGCACCAATTACACCTGACACTTCAATAACTATCTGTGGAATGGACAAGGAAGGGCCAAACACATGCATGAATGCATGAGCCCATCTCCTCGGCTTCTAAGTGTTGGGCCTGTTTTGAGAGGCAGCAGCTCCAACCAATGCTGCCCATCTGTTCAGATGCCAAGTAGCTGACAGGCTTCCCCTCCTCAGTGCCTTACCTCAGCCTTGCTGGTGACAGTGATGGAGTCGACAAGGTGTCAGCTGACCCTTATTGATTATGCATGATCTCATTAGCAAAACCTGGGCCCAGCGTGACCTAATCCTTGACTGGGAAAGACCGTGATATATGAGGACCAGCACTTTGTCACTTGAGGTTAGGCAAACAGGCAGATCACTTAGTGCCTGCAGTGCCCAAAGACACACCTCGTTGTGCTTTGGCAAGGAAGCTGGGAGAGCAAAGTACAAAGGGAGCAATGTGGGTCACATAAGTCACTGAGAGCCATGTGGGTTGTGTAACTGCTTATTTATTTATGTTTGTTTGCTAAAATGTCATGCATTGTGGCAGCCTTGAGATATTTGTCCCTGTAAATAGTAAAGTCAGAAATGGGGCAGAAAGAGGCATGCTTGGGGCAAGCTTGCTGAGATCCCTGAGGTCTGAGAATTTCATTCTCTTTTGTAAAATGAGCACATTCTAACCTACCCTGGTACCTAAGTTTGCTTCTGGTCTCTCCAAAAGATAACCTTATCATCTTAGTTGAGGAGAGAAACTGCTTAATAGAAGAGGATGCTAAGGACTAGGAAAAGGAAAATTCTTGTTGAAACAGATGGTGTCACGGCTAGGACTGATGACTGTATGAATTACAAGAGGAAACCCTCTCTTCCTCTAGGAAGGAAGAACTAAAAATAACTAAAAAACCTGGACAAGGCAGGTTGCTACCAGCCTCTTTAGTTCTCTCTTTGGGGCAACCTCTGAATAATGCACAAACAATGCAAACTTGTCCTTTCATCCTGAGCTTATTGTTGCTGGTCCATCCTTACCCTGGGGAACTGGGAATCCTCAAACAGTCATTTGATAATCAGGCAGGGCCTGGCGCTGCCCTGTAGCCCAATGACTATGGAAGTATGGGGTGTACAGCCTGAATATTTCATCTGGGTACCAACACTGGGTACTACATTCTGCTCTTACAAATAAAGAAACAGTCTTTGAAAAAGTGAATCATATCATGGTCTTGTTTAACTTACTTAAGGAACAATACGGTGCAGAGAGGAAAACCTGCAAAAGTTCACCCCTACAATGTTTAACTGGACTACAAAAAAAGGGTAACTTGCATCTAGATATAAATGACTTTCCCATCCCCAAACCATGCCTTTCTGATATAGAACAAGTCCTCTCTTGCTTCAGTCATCCTCTTTATTAGCACGGTCCCCTGACTAAAGCCGTCAGGGAAAAATCATCAGTAAATGTTGCTTATTAAATGCTTGGGTCAGGTTATCTGCATGGAGAGCGGTGGGGGTGGGCTGAGTTGGAACTGTGGCTGCTGAGTGAGCATCCCAGACCTCCCTGAACACGCCTCAGCGGCAGCCCGCCTTTAATAAGCGTTGTGTGTGGTGCCCTTTTTAAAATGATTGAATTATGGCTTTTTATGGCTCTATAAAAGCCTTTATTAATTTTGGGAAGCTGCTGCATCTTCCGATCCTGTCCAGTCCCTGCCGGGAGGTTAAATTATTCATGTGGATTCCAATTGGCTACACTGATTGTGCTCTGAAGGGAACAACAAGCAGGTGCTTTGTTTTCTTTAAAAGTTGGGGTCAAGGGTAAAGGGGAGGTGGGCAGTGTGTGGGCCCCATGAGAAGACAGGGAAGGAGGCCTCCTAGTTTTCAGGACAATTTCTGGACAAGTTCAGGAGAAAAGGAGAACGGAATTCAGTGGTGTCCCGTCTAAAAACATCCGTGTGTGTACATGTGTATCTTCAAGGACATTCCTGGGTGTTAACTTTTTCGTCATGGTTTTCTGTTGATACTTTCACAAATGAGACTAAAAGGCCGCTTTTAGCAGAGCTCACTGTGGCTTATGCTGTGCATTTAAACATATCATCTCATGTGTATCTTAACCCCCCTATAATTGCATATGTTACTGAAATAGCTATTTTTCACATTCATTTTGTGGCTCACAAGTGTGAGTCTCAGAGAGGTGTTACCGCTAGGTCATGCATAGCTCACAAGTGGCAGTTCAGGAACTAACGAGATTTTTTAGTTCCAAGGATAGAGAAGTTTCTGGGGCAACTCTACTTCCCTTTTTATTCTTAGCTCAAGAGTTTATGACGGGAAGATGGTCTGGGCCCAGCCCCATTGGGCCTCTTTGCCACCCAGCATGTAGTATGTGCATACTCCAACCCAAGCATATGTATAAATGGGAGCTTAGGATTGCGTGATATTCACCGTTTTATTGTACTGCTTCCCCAAGAATCTCAAACACTTAGAAAGTTTCCTTTCTTCCCAATTCTTGTTCTCAGACCTTGTAGCCTGCTGATTATTTCTTTTTTCTAAGTTTTTTCTACCTGCCCACTTAGGATGATATATTATTTGCCTCTTTATAGCCTGTTTGGAAGTCACCTCTTTCATGACTCATTCCCTAGTTAGCATCATCGCACAGTGTGGCCCCTTCTTAAAAGAGAAGAGATGGGGAATAGCAAAACACAGGTACCTCTCAGAGTCAGGAGGGTGCAGTGCAAGCTTATGAAGTCTCTTGCAGCTTGGACTCTAAAATCTATAGATGAGGACATGAGTCCTGCCCAGCACAATCAAAGCTGTTGTGGGTGGAATGAAACAGACCTTGAAGAAAGGACTATAGAATCTCTAATCATTACATGCATTTTATACAATTGTCACCCTTGCTGTGACAAATAGCAAATAAGTCACACCAAGATCAAGAAAATAGGACTCATCAGAGAAGGCCCTAATAATCCTTTAGACTGTGAACTAACATGCCTTTCCAGGGCAAATACTGATATTTAATGATGTTAGGAAGCTGCAGTTGACTTTCAGGAGAAAACAGACAAGTTTTGAGTGAGAAGCAACAAAACAAGTTACTAGACTTAGGCCCACTCTAGGAATCCTTGACAGAAAGCCACAACCAACAATATGATGGAAAAAAAAAATAAAAAGGAAAGAGTGACTTAATGCTGTGCTGAGCCCCTTAAATATTCTAATGGTCAAGGACTGGCTTTAGAATAGAGCAGGGCTGTGCAAATGGGGCAAATTTCCAATGCAGAGACTCAGCAAGGAGCACAGGGTTGCAATGAGATCCTCCTCAGCACAGGTCCAGAAAGTCACCACCACACACGGAAACAGTTTTCCTGGTGTAGTCTCCCTATGTAACTTTACAGAAGCACACACACTCATATGTGTACACAAGCATAAATAAACACACATGCACACACACACACACACACACATGTCCTCATCCTCAACACAGCCAGTGACAGCTCCAGGGAGTGGAAGAAAACCTGGACGGGTAGTGTCTTTGGAAAACCAAAGTCAATTTAAAATGTGTGAGAGTTGTTAGTGCTCATGAAGAAACTAAATCTATGTTTTCAGTTTCCTTAAATTCCCTTGACATTCCAAATGCTGTTCCTCAGCTACTTCTGCTGATTATTTGTTCCTAGATGCAGTCTATGTCAAATTGAGCCCTGCAGAGAAGGCTAAAGCTGCTAATTTAAAATTTGTATGTCAAACCACAGTAACAATATTTGAAGATTAAAAATTCCAGATGGACTTAATGGGTCTACTCAGGTAAAGATAAAACTGTCCCATCAGTGACCATTGAGAAAATTCTTCTACCACTTTCCCCTGTTCTTGAAATTTGGAAGATAATAGAATGCTTCCAAATCAGACAGCATGAGTCTGTTTGCCAAAATCCCTGTCCAGGTCCTTTTGCATGGCAGTTCCTGAGGGAACTTGGAGCTGTAAAGCCAGGTTGAGACTTGGTGTAAAGAGGAATCTTGGCAAATGTAGCAAAATTCCAACGTTAGGAATTCTTCCTAAACGTACCTAGGTCTTGGGAGAAAAGCAATTCATTTTCAAATAATTTCATGTAAAGCATTCCATTTTAAAATTAACCCTGGAGAACACAGTCCTCAGAGCGAGTCATGGACTTCATTTTCCAAAAAGTGATTTTTGGAGACCAAGAAAAGGCAATGGAGCAGCGCAGCTGTTGCTGGAGCAGGATCTGGAAAGAACCTGCCCTGCCGCAGGCCCCTGGATGGAAGGATAAAGGACAAACCGCAAAGGACACAACCCTTCTCTCTTAACACATGGCAAATCAATTCAGTGTCTTTTGTTACCACGTGAAAACTGAATATACTCTTGAGCAATAAACTTCAATCTAGTTGACAACAGTTTTCTTTTTCTTTTCTTTCTCTTCTTTTTTTTTAATGCGTCAGAAGCAAGTTTCAGTAACTAACACACTTTATGACATTTATTAAAAAGACACACTTGTAAGTCAGACAAAACGGCCCGTGCTGCCTTTCACCTTGTTTTCTAAGAGGAAAGGCAGCAGCAAAAGGATGAAGTCTCCCTCTAGAAAGTTCTACGTTGTTTTCCTCTTTCCTAAAGTGAAGACATCACTGAGTACCAGGTAACCTACTAAATCAGGCTAAGCTTCGAGACAGGCATTTGCCCTGTCTTAGTTGTCACACTTTATCACTCCAAAAGTTGATGCGTTCATCCATAAATAGGCAAAAATGAGAATTCAAAGAGAAGTGTGATGCACATTATTTAGTTAACAAACATGTGCTGCATTGTTTGCACTGAAATGTGAACATTAAAGAGAAAAGCCAACCAATCTGCACATTTTCCTCGATTGTTTCTGGAGATCTTCACCAACCACTTTCTCAGCACACTGAGTCTCCAAAAAGTGCTATGTAAGAAAGTAAGTGAATATAATTTTAAAATGTATTTATATCTTTTTTCTTATTTTTGAGGCAAAAATATTAAAAATTTACCACTCAGATAATTAATTTTATAAGTTTAATTAATTACTTATTTATTATTTATTTACTTATTTAATTACTTATTTACTGATTTTTAAAATAATTACTTTAAAAGTAATTATCCTAGATCAATTTACTATAATTATTTAAATTATGTAGACTTATCACAGTTGCTATCAAAATTAGAAACTTTCCCAACAGAATTGTTAAGAGTATGTTGGCAGTGTGCCATTCTCCAACTAAATACATTTTAGTCTTCCCTAGACAATTTTTTTTAAAAAAAGTTTTGGTTTGAGAATGGAATAAGAGTCTCAAAAGAGTCTTTGCTGTTAACATCCTGTCCTTTTGATTTAGTCCTGGCCTTCTAGCTAAGTGTTAAAGAACTGAGATTGGAAGGGTTATTCCAGATGACATAATTTACCCCTACATGGATTCAAAACAAGCTAAATATCTCCTTGTTATATGATAGCTGAGGCCTTATATAAAGAGAAAAACAAAAATTTGAAAAACAAGTGGGTCTCATTTCATGGCCATGTGACTTAGCAGTTTACAAACTGATGTCAAAATATGTGCTTCTTGATGGTAAGGGCACTCCGCTATAAGCCTGGACACCTACTACATTTATATTTATCTCAACTGAGGATATAAAACAATTTAGTCGCACTGACTGGTTTTTTTTCACATAACCTTTGTAAATTGTTATTGAATTTGAACTAATCCAAGGTTCTGTGGTAAAACCAGTTGCCTTCCGAGATGCAGGGCTGGTGCTGGAGAGAGGCCAGCACTAAATGCATTAATTCCCTGGTATAAAATTTATATTCAAGTCAATTAAATCACATTTCATTTCTTCTGCTCTTACCCCCACCCAGAAAAATAGTAGAGTTTTTACTGAATCAAAGGAATTTTCAATGGCAAACTATTTTTAATTTTTAGTGTATAGAAATTTCATCTAATATTTGAAGTTATTGTGAGAGAAAGCAACTGAATTTCATATGCCAAATAAAATACATATTTTAAAACATTACTAGAATGACCTGTATTTTTATTTAAAGTGTCCTGCAAAAGCAATAAGGGAAAAGTTTGACAAATACAAATAGAAAGTTTATATTGGCAATAGACACTGAAATCAAAATTCAACAATGACTTCAAACATGAAAGAAAGGAAAGCAACAATTTTAAGAGGCAAAAGATGACTGTCTCTAATTCATAAAGTGTTAACAAAAATCAAATAAAAACAAATAGAAATTTCAGACATTATAAATAATATGAACAGATACTTTATATAAAAATGTATAATAAATATATGGGAAAGATACAAATTAAAAGTAATGATAAAATAACATTTAAAATACACTAGCAAAAAATTTCAAAAATACAATAATATATAACTTTATCAAAAATGATCTACATTATTGTTATGACAGTAAATTGTCAATCCTTTTAAGCAAGTTTTAAGTATCTATGAAGATCATAAGTACATAGGGGTTGAACATATAATTCTACTTTAATTATCTATCTTATATGAATATATACAGAAATGGCAAAGGGTGTTTGACTTCGCATTTTTTAAAATCACATGTAATTGGTGTCAAGCTATATGCCCAGCATTGTGGGGAACACTGCATTGTAATGCACCCACAGTTGGGAATGATTCAAAGCCACTTAACAAAAGGAGGAGGGTTCTGTGTGTGAAACATTTTTATTATCCTCTAACAATTCTGAAACTAAAAAGATAATTTCTCAACATTTAGAAAAATACGTGTCTGAAATGCTATAGAAGGTACTCATAAGATCATTCATTTCAAATAATTACAGTATAAATGTGAATTTCAATAGGGTTATAGGGGATTACTTATTCTCTATAATCTGAAGGTTTTATTGAGCCCCTACAGTATTTATAATGTTAAAAATGCTATTATCACTTTATTTTCCCAGAGCTTTGAAAACTGTGAATGAAATCCACAGAGCCAATTCTGTTGTTTATTGATACAAATACTTTCTTGTAAAGTTGCCTTTGTAATTTTAGGCTCTATCAATTTCGGCTCTATCAGCACTTATTCCAGCATAAGAACCCTGAAGATCCTGCTGAGGTCCCTGGTGAGTCCTAAGTGACTTGAATCCGGAATCCCTGCTAGTGGTAGAAACAGCATTAGACTGCTCTGTGGCTCTGGCAAAGCCCTTTGACAAGTTCCAGTTTGAGCACGTGGGGTACTTCTCCGTGGATCCACATAGCTGCCAAGGACAGCTTGTCTTCAACCGAACTGTCACAATAAAGGAGGACCCAGGAAAGATGTGAACTGGCAGCATTGTGGACCTACCCCATCCTCCTGAAGGCTGGGAGGTGGTTCCTTGCCCCAGACTCCATGTCAATAAAGAGTAGCTAAATCTCAAAAAAAAAAAAAAGTATGAAGATATATCTAATGAACTTCCTCCCATGCTTGTATATTCTCCCATCAGCTGACAAATTCAGTCATTATTATAGCATATCAAAAGTGTGACAACTGAAAGTGAATAGAAAAAATGATTGTCCAGTTCTGATGTGTTACACAAACTGAACACAATCATCAATAACTAAAACTATAATTGGAGGAGATCTTCCCATGACTTCACAAGCATCTCACCGCTTTCTCAGAAGACATTCCGTAGGGAAAGCTCTTCCAGAGACAAAATACGAACGTGCAAAGAGCTCTGGGCAGAGAAAATCAGTGAAGCGCTGTGCCCTGCAGACTTCTGTGATAGATGGACAAATGAACAGAGCGAGGAAATCATAAACTGAGGTGAGCTTTTAGAGAAATATGACCTCAGGAGAGGTCACATACATAAGTTTGTGTGGAAATTTTGTTCAAACATCTGAGGCACTTGTGAAAGTCTACCATTTTACTGAGCAGTGATAGTAATAAAACTTTTAGGGTTGAATTAGTGCAAGAACTATGAAAGAACTCCTCTTGTACAACAATGGATAAATATCCATGTGTTACTACCACGGAACGTTTACATACATTTTCTCACGATGTTCAGAGATTTTCAGGTTTATAGAAAAGTTACAAAGCCAAAACATTTAATATTGTTCCTTTTGCTTGAAAGAAGACAAAATAAAAACAAAATACAGGCTAATAAATTTGAAACTACAGAGCTATTCAGTATAAAGAGGAATATCTTTTATAAGTCTGTTTTTAAAAATCAACAAAATCAATTTTTAATAGAAGTATGAAGAAATGAAATGTCTCCAGGGAGTAAATAACATTGCACATAGCCTGCACAAATCCCTGGATAATGAAAAGCTGATTTCTGAATCAGGCTATGTACAAATTCTTCTTTCCACTGCCCCCTCAGAACTCTGCCTTACCACTACAGAATAAAATAAATTGGAAATCTTTACTTTAAAATGGAAAAAATTTTGCTGTCAGCCAGTTGATAGTGCTGCATATATTCAGACCAAGAGACAACAAAACAATCTACAAGCTGGGGGCACTATTACAGTATTTGACTAAATAGAAAATAAACTGCTCAATTAGAATTTGATGGAAGGATAAACAGCCTTCCAAAAAGCTGCAGTAGGGACTGTTATTAATGCTGGGTCCACACCACCATTCCGTGCACCTGTCTTTTGCAAATCTGCATGCCTCATTGCAAGGCTTTGATTCCTGTAAATTCCACACCACAAAAAATTGTTACTCATTGAGAAATAAGTGCAAATAACACAGAATACATGTTTGTAAATATATAGAGAAGAAATATTTCATCTTGACTCTCACAAAGCTAAAAATGAGAACATTTTATGATTCCACAATAACAAAATGAAGAATCCATAATCTTCTGTCATCCACAGTTTATAAAAAGGCTATGCAAATACACATACAAATGTGATCTAAAAAAGCAGTGCATGTTTAAACATTTTAAAAAATTATTACAGTAAAACACATTATTGACATTAATTCCCTCCAAACACTCTTTCCAGTTTCTTTTAATACCATTCTTGCCACTTTGTGAAGAAGTTCTGGAAGTCTTCATTCTTGATGGTCTTTTCATGGCTGCTCTTGATATTATGAATCCATTCAAATATTTATGACAATTTCTGTCAAAAACATTGCATAATGTGCTCATCCAGTTTTTTCATGAAAAATGTCACCTTGTGACTTTTGGCTCTTTTCTAATGTCAACATGACAATGACACTTTAGTGTTTAGAACTGACTGAGGACATTGAGGCCGACATGACAGTGTAGCTGAAAACACTCACAGAAGAGTACTTCCAGACCCGCTTCAGAAAGTTGCAAAATGAGTGTTGAAGAAGGGTAGTGTTTTGAGTAAAATTAATGGCAAATTGTTTTACTGTAACAATTTTAAAAATTAAATATTCCCTGTATTTTTGAACAAATTAGATTAAAAACTTCAAATCAATTCTTTTAAGTTCTCTGGCATGTTTCTTCTCTATTTTTAAAATAAAGGTTTTCTGATGATTATATATAAAATGTGGTATAAGTCAACTAACCAAAACGCTTCTGTATGTATGATTTTTTCTCTGTATTACTGAGAGTTGAATCTGAAGTCTTCATTTGTCTCAGAGGCTTTCTCCCATCGCGGCTTGGCAGCGGCCCTGATCAACTTTTGATGCTGACGATGTCGCGCCCCAAAGTTGCTGAAACAGCTTGTCCTACTACAGTCCACGAGCGGGAAGCAGCTCCTGGGCTTTGAATCACTTTGAGAGGGAAGAGGTAGCTCTCTCACGGCAGCATCTCCACAGGGAGCAATATAAAATGCAGAAAGACACTTAACTGCACACTTACGAAAGATTTTAGGGTGATTATTGACACTGACAACTTTTCGGATGCTAAATAAACCTAAATGGAATTTCTGAATTTGGGGGATAGAGTAATTGAGGATCACACAGTTCTAAAAAAATAAATAAATAAACTTCAACCAGATTTATTATTGGAAAAAAATAAGCGGTAATGTCATTCAGAGTCGAGTAGGGGCACACAAGAAAAATCGTTGAATCAGGACGGGAGCAGGTGTGAAAACAAAGAACAGTCCTGATTTCATCCTTCTCCTAAGTGCACAGAGCCTTTCTTCCCTGATAAACAAGGAAGAGTTCACCAGGTGGATTTTGTAAGCCCTAGTTTAAGAGGAAAATAACCGCAAACAAATTGTACAAAACATTTCTGACAAATGGATGTCTCTGCTGCCTGAGGTACCCAGGAATAGAGGAGAAGGATAAAAATGGACACAAAAGTAGAAAGGGACCCGAGATGAATAATGAAGAATGAAAGCAATCTGAAAAGAACACCTGCTAGACTGACAACAGAAGAGGAACAGGAGAGCAAAGTAAGATAAATGCTCATCTTGGAGATATGTAAGATCGAAAGAAGGGAAGAAAAGGCAGGTATGAGCTAGTGATATAAATGAATTACACAGTAGTAGGCTTGTTTCAACACACGCTTGAATCAATGCTATGCAAAGATCTATGATAACCGCCACACCGTTTTGTCGATTCTCAAAATAAGCAAGAGTAATCAGGAGGAGTGATGGTAAGGCCTAGAAGTTGTATCCATCTGTCTTTTCCTTTTTCCTGCTCTGTGGTTATTATTATTACAGTAAAACTGTCACTATTCAAAGTCCACACACATACGTCATTCTGTATGGCTGAGTTTCCTGATAGGCAAAGGTTTGCCAATTTAAGGAGTGAGGCTTTATGTTAGGTCTTTAAGATAAATTCTTGTCTTAATAGACTGCAAGTAATTTCATTATTATTTATGCTAATTGGTTGTTTCTGAATCCTGACCAAATTAGAAACCAATCGGTGAAATGTAGGCCTGCTTTAGACACTCCCTAAATCACAATACAATAGGTGCTGTGCTTTTCTATTTTAGCTTTGGTTCAATGCTGACTCAAGAATCTTATGATTTAATTTTTATTTATTTTTTTATTTTTTGGTACTGGAAATCAAACTCAGGACTAGCACTTGCCAGGCAGGTGCTTGTGTCACTGAGCTACATCCCCAGCTTAAACGTATTTTTCTAATCACTCAACCTATCCCAGCTTTCTGTAGCTAGAACCAATGAGTCTGCTCATGAATCTTAAATTATATATTTTTATAGTTTCTTTGTTGAACCTTACCTCTCTAAATAGATTGATGTATCTTTGGTAAAACAGACTTCTAGTTTACTTTATTTTACAAAACAAAAAATGGAAGCTAGAAGTCATTTAATTGAATCAAATTATTTTACAAATGGTAAAATAGGTTCATTGAGGTGTTTAATTTACTAAATCCCACACAGCTGATTTGGGTATGTATCTGTTGCTCAGGTTTACTGAAGTCTCTTCTGACTATATTCTACTACAACTGTTCATATTCCATAGCTAATAGAGCTATATAAGCTATAAGGATGATTTTGAGTCATAGAGATATGTTCAGAGCCTTTATTATGGCAATCAATAAGACTCAGACTATAGGACATGGGTCTTTTATTTATTTATTTATTTATTTATTTATTTATTTATTGTCCTTTTTAGACAGGATTTCACTATGCAGTTGATACTGGCCTCAAACTCACTTCGTAGCCCAGGCTGACCTCAAACTTGCAACAGTCCTCCTGTCTCAGCTTTCCAAGTGCTGGAGTTACAGGTGTGAGCCATCACGCTTGGCCTGACTCTATTTTTATTTTATTTTAAGAAGAAAAAAAGATAAACAAATAATGAAACAGAGTTACAAAACAGGGTAGTAGAGTCATAAGATTTGTGATATACATTGTTTGATCTATGTTCAAGTTTAGACTGCTCCAGAGGCCTAGGGAGAGACATGGCTGATTAAAAAGGGGTGGAATTTATTTCACTGTGACAGTTGGATCATTCTAGTGAAGATTCATGCCAGGAAGAAAAATGTTGGGAACTTAAAGACATGTCCAAGGATAACCAAGAGATGAAATGACCTGCAATTATTTGTTTTACA
Source organism: Dolichotis patagonum (assembly GCA_004027295.1). Classification (NCBI taxonomy): domain Eukaryota; kingdom Metazoa; phylum Chordata; class Mammalia; order Rodentia; family Caviidae; genus Dolichotis; species Dolichotis patagonum. The sequence goes on along the minus strand of PVJX010005937.1, from coordinate 17,766 downwards.
TCTGTTACCATACTAATCCCTATCCTAGGTTCCACTGACTCATGTTTAAATTATAAGGATGGGGAAACTCAGAAAATAAAACACTAATGCCCTATTTAATTAAATTCTTCTTAGATAATGCTTTTGTAAGATTTAGATATGAATAGATACTCAGGGATGTGTGCACTGACTGCAGTGGCTTCAGGTACATCAATTGTTCTTCCTGCGTTGTTTATTCAGCCTTGGGCATGTATCAGTGTTCTCAGCTGATTTGGTGACAATGTTGTTTTCAGAAAGTTTGCCATTTCCATTAGTAAAGACAGTCACAAATTTAGTAGCAGACATTATCATTTTCCATTGTTCTTGTGTTCTTCCCATCCTAACTGAGCACCCTCCAGTGTCAAGTACTTGCAAGATGTTGATGACCCTTGGCTTTCTATAGGGACCAATAAATACACGATGATAATGTGGTGAAACCTAGCAATGGTGTCCAGGGTGCTGACAAGAGCACATAGGAAAGATATTTTGTGCAGAATTGTGGTTGAACAAGAAGGCTCAGAAAACTTCCTTAGAAAAATATGGTTTATGGTAAAATTGAGAATGATAGGAAAGAAGACTAAGAAAAGGCTTTTCTTTATAAAAGAGACATATGAGGAAGAGAATGAGGAGACAACCTCCCAGTTTTAGGCCATGGACAGAGGGTTAGCATGGCCAGCATGTGGTCTAAGTCATGAGGACAAGATGAAAGATAAGGGTGGAAGGAAGATATTAGATAAAGAATAAAATTCTATCCAAAAATAAAAACAAAACAAAGAACTACTAAAGGGTTGTGAGAATACATACAATATAGCATAATCAGGTTTGTATTTTTAAAATTTGATATGAATGAAATAGATTAGAGAACTGTCACTAGAACTGTCAAAGTAATCAAATGGATAGATTCCCGTAAGAAAGTCATTGCTACGATTCAAAAATATAGAAAACAGGAATTTGGGACAGAATTGTTGCAGTGCTGGTTTATAGAAATAATTGTTACCTGGATCTATTTTAGAGTCACACTTGGTAGGACTGACTGATCAGTTGGTTATGAGGTAAGAGGGAGAGTTAAGAGTCAGGGAGATGCCCAGGGTTGGAAAAAATCTCTTTGATAAGGTTATGAGGAAGATAAGAAATGAAATAACCAAGAACCACAAACCAGATGAAGAAAAAAGCCTTGTAAAAGCAAGGATTGTAAACGTATCTCTAAAAATGGCTAAAAACATCAAACATATTGTAAAGGGGCTTTCAGAAGCAACTACTGGAGAAAGCTACAAGAGGAAAGGCTGAACAAAGGGTCACAGCCAATTTGAGTAGGGGGAGTCAAAATGGGTCCAACAGTTGCAAGGTACTATCTTAGAGTACTGGGTAACTCCTCACACATTGGCTGCTCAGTAGGAATTCACAAATATTGAGTGAAGGCAACTTAAAAGAGGCGATCTGAAGTTATTATTGTGCAACTGAGGTACAGGCAGAGAAAACTGATTCCTGTTATAGTCTTATTTTAACCCTTTCTAGAATGGTTCCTGGAGCACTGCTATCCATAACCAAATTCCCTGCCATGAGTTGTCAATAACTGTTAGCGTTTTTCCACCTTGTGCTTCTTCACACAGCAACATTCAAAACTAAGAGTTCAATACGCAGTCAATAGAGCATTTTGATATATGATTGATTGATTGATTGATTGGCTAATATGGAGGTAGAAAAACATTTGTATTTCCATAGTTTGAAGCAGTGTTACTTTTCCTTGATATTTTATTTTATCTGGCTGTTTTGTGTCAGAGAACTAGTTTGAGACTTCAGTTTTTAGTCCCTGAAGTGCATTACACTGTGGATATGGGGAACTAACTAGATTTTGATTTCTTATTTATAGATTTTCATGTCAAAAGTATGTTGGTCTGAAGAATAAATGACAAGGCCATTGAAATAGCAGCTAACTAAGGCTTCCTCTCATTGTATTTGAAGCAGCAAAAACATTTTTTTCAGAAATTTAAAACAATAGAAATAACGTGAAAAGACACTCAGCTATCCTTTAAGATTTTAGGAAGGAAAAATGCTAAACACACTTGTCTTGGTTACTTTTTTTGTTGCTGGGACAAAATACCCAACACCCAAAATGAAACAAGGAAAGGTTTATTTAGCTCACTGTTGTGGAAGTTTCATTCCATAATCAGCTGGCTCCAAGACAGGGTGGCATGGCACTGGGGCAACACTTCAAGGCAGCAGCCAGATGAAAAGGAAGCAAATCAAGCCTCTTCTCCTGCCTTATATTGTAACAAGCCACCCACCCAGGGCAGGTGTAGCACTCACAAAATCTCCTTGCCCTCCTTTGCACAGGGTGAGGATATTTACAGATTAATAACTCTGCTCCTGGCTGAGTCTCTCAGTTAAACTTCTAAACTTCTCAAGTTGACACAGTGTATCAACCATAATAACAACACTTGCACATACAAATATACAAACGCACATATACATGCTTGCACCTTTTCAAAAATGCATACAAAACAAATTTGGGAAGACTTCTATCTCTAATGATCTTGGGAATTTGAGCAGAGAAATATTCCATTTTCATCTGCAAATTTCATGTCAAAATCACAGATGGATTTGATTCAGCCGTGGACTTTGAGATGTAATCCAGTATACTTAAGTAAATTTTGTTTCTTTGTCTTGGTTCTTTCACTCCGGAGTCCTGTTGTTAACCCCGCCTTAACATTTTATTATTACCTAGAAAAATTATTGAGAAATAGGTAACAGACAGCCATTAAATTCCTCCTTTGCAGTATGATTGTAGATAATCTCTGACCCCAGACCATGGTGATGGTAGTTGATATTTTTGATCATTTATTATCTGTAAGTTATATTGCTAGTTTCTTTGACACAGAGTTTTACAATTTGAACCTCCACAAAAGCATAATGAGGTAGTTATTATTGTTCTCTTTGTTTTTACATGAAAATTTGAGGTACAATGTCTATAAATTCTTTCTAAAGAACCCATGGTTAAAACAGGGTAGAATCAGAGTCTTGTACATTTCTGTCTTCTACAAGAGCATCTCTAATTTAAGATGCCACTGAGTTAACTTGGATATCCTTGGAGTATAGTTTCCTAAACCAACAGAGCCTCCCTTACTTGTTATGATTATACATGAACTAATGACAGAGCTATTCATTGTAAGTTTCAATCATCACTTTCAAACTCAGTCACAATGAAGATTGTCCCGACAGAAAAGACTTTATCGCCTTGCCATCACAGAATTTATAATCAGGTTGTGGAAGCTCCAAGTCTACAAGGTTCAGAATAAATTGAGACTTTGATGTGATATATATGCCTTTGAACTCATGGATCTACTGTCATCAAGCTACATTGACCCTGTGAATTCTTAAGCTAAGTTTGCCTAGATCAACAGTACTTACTACTGTGAACCTTAAATAGGTATCACAGGTATTAAATGACATGATACATATGAAACTCTTTGCATAATGTCTGATTTTTATAAACACTAGCTTTTTATTGCCACTCACACATCTAAAAACAGAAGCAATAGTATAAATGTTTCTGTGGTTCAAGTTACTTGGTACGTACAATCCATGTTCCAGGAAGCCAAGCTCTGATCCCCCCTCTTCCACAAACTTATCCCTGAGGGAGCATGTGGTCCAATTTTAAGAAATGCTTGTAAAAGATGAATAGATGGAAGATTCCCAATCTGAAATGATTTTTTCCACGTCTAAGCTTGTATCTAATTAATGCTCATGCTCTCTTCCTCTTTAGCACTTAGAGTTACATTATGCTTGGTAATTTATCTTCAATAGGTATTTTCATCCTTCAGAACTATTTAGCTGTTCACCTATTCAGATTTTGTAACTCAGTGACTTATTTGTTCATAAAGCAAAGGGTTGTATAATTTTAATATTTGTACATTTTATAAATGTCATGCATATGACTCTGTATACTTTGTGTATTAAAGTGTATTTGTTACTTTTAAATCTTTTGAATTTATTTGCCTACATTTACTTTTATAAATTGAGGAGGCTTTTAATGGACAGATAGTGCCTTCAATTCCTCTATGTCTATAGTTGCATAATTCCATCACATTTCTCTCCCTGGAAATTTGAATAGAGTAATTTGTTCTAGAGTTGAAAAATCCTCCCTTTGGAAGCAAAAAGCACTATTTAAAATATAACTTACTACCAAAAGAAAAAAAAAAACTCCATAAAATCTATCATTTAAAAATTTTTATTTTAACAAAATTATCTAAGATAGTATAAAAATGACAATTTCTGAACCTTTAAAAAATTTCCCATATTAAATAAAAGATAGAAATATATACTTCATGATATTATCATAATCCTACTCTTGAAATTCACTGGCCTGATAGATAAACTACATTGATGTATTATGTTGAATATGAAAGTCTTGAGGGGGGCCAGTAGTTTAGCTCAATGGCTCAAGTGCCTGCCTGGTAAGCACAATGTAGAGAGCTCGATCTCTGGTACAAAGAAAGAAAGAAAGAAAGAAAGAAAGAAAGAAAGAAAGAAAGAAAGAAAGAAGAGAGAGAGAGAGAGAAAGAAAGAAAGAAAGAAAGAAAGAAAGAAAGAAAGAAAGAAAGAAAGACAAACATCTTGAGGGTCTTTGTACAAAGGAAGGAAACAGAAAAAAAAATAATTCAGTGAGTGAGTTGAGAGTGCCAGTGATTCCTCTGTCGGGTAAGCCCAAATAAGCTTCATTTTATTTGATTGTGTTGATTACTAGCATTGTATGGGCATTAGAAATAATTTAGTAAATATCACTGGTGCCAGTTTCTGTGACACTGCTGACATAAACAGTGGGGCTTTGAAGAGCAGAGAGTGACTGCAGGAGATGCGGGACTTGCAGCTTATGTCAGAGCTTATAGTCAAATTGAGTAGACAACTCAGAGGAAAAAAAATGCAGCCATGAGTGTTTAGGACAAAGGAGGAAACAATGTGCTGGCATGGATCATGCAGGCAATGAGTTGAGAATATCTACCTGGCACAGCAAAGACATGAGCTGAAACTCATTAAGTAATATGTCACTTCTCTTGTTGAATTCTTCTGTTTGATTTGGCAAAAGACTCTTAAGTCAAACAGACCAGACCAAAAAGATCGCTCCATTTCCTCTATGGACCATAAACAGGGCTTTTACCATTTATTTGCCATTAAAACAGTCTTCAACAAATTGAATGGCAGGGAAGTTTAATTCTTTACTCAATTTATCCAAACTACATAGACACTTAACTTTGCAGAGTAATAGTTTCTTAGTCTATTTCATTAATTCCGAAGGATGCTGAACTGTTTCAGGTTGAATCTGGGGAAAAGTTCCCTTACATACTTGTGGTTATTTGTGACATCACGGTACCCACATAGCCATGCAATGATGTGAAATTTGTGGTGAGAGCTCCGATGGATTTGCTACACACTCATTCTAATAAGAGTTTAGATATCACTGCCTTCTGTTTTAGTGTGGAAGGTTTTCTAAGAAATATTTGAAAGCCAATAAACTGTTCAATGTAGAACACTAATGCACACATATTCAAATATTTAGAATCATGCTGTATGTTTTAAACAGAGTTGGTAAAAGAGGTCTAACTTTTAATGAGCACTTGGACTAGACAGATCTCAGGATACTCATTCTGACTCTAGGGATAGATATCTGCTTGTTTTTAAGAACCTGAGCCAGAAAAGTTAGTAATTTGTTAGAGATTTCATTGCTGGTTAATATTTGAGCTAGGATTTAGATTCAACAATGATCCTTTCTATGATAAGACACACTTTCTGTTTCTCAGGATATTTATAATTTAATAAAGGAAGTTAAAATGCAACCAAATGAATAACAATAGATAAGATCACTGCTCATGTTATATTAAAGGAAGAAATACAGAAGAATATATAATTTGAGACATATCTATTAGGACTTATATTCCAAATCTTAGGAGTGTGTGGGGTAAAAGGATTTTACAGTAGACCACCATGTCAGAGGCATAATTATTCCACTAATTCATCTCACTTTTTTTGTTAGCAAATGCAGAATTTAATGTAAGTATCGTAAGTACTTCCTCACTGAATAGGTTACCTATGGAAAAGACAGATATGAATATAAAACAGAATGATAAAAGTCAGTGGGAATTTGAAAACTGGAATCAGCATTTTCCCCTTTCTCTGCTGAGATCACATACAAATGAGTAAGCACATCCTACTTCCCTCTTTTTCTCTGCTTGCTGTTGTAGCAAAATAAATACTAATTGGTTACTATGGTGATCTCCTTTGTAACTAAAATAGATATCTAGGTAACAGTATCTTCAGGTTAGAAGATGAATGCTTCAATTCTGGGATTTTGTAGGAAAATGGTCCTAGAGTATGAATATAGCAAATATAGACCAGCTCCAAGACTTTGGTAAATTTGTTAATTTTAGCCTTGTCATTTCTGACTAGATGCATTCATCTACATACAGAGACTGGGGTGACTTCATATAAGTTGGTCTCTAAAGTTGACAACTTCCATAAACTTGCAGTCAATGAAAAATACCAGTTATGGGAAGAATTTAGCCCTTAATACCCTTTTTATTTTATTGCTGAGAAGGGCTCAATGATGCTATGATGATTTAAGCCATCAATGAGATGCAGTGGAAACAGCCTAGTAAAATCATACTCAGTCTGTGCCACTTCTCCATGACTCATAAGTTTATTAAGAAATCACATTCTTTAAGGCATAAAGGATGAACAACACTCCTCCAAGTCAAGACCCTTGTGCTTCAATCTGTAGCTGCCATCAATCAAACACATAGTGTCTCAGGAAAAAGCTTTCCAGGTCTCTATTTCTTCAATTATAAAGGAAAAGATAGCTGAGTCTCCCTGAGAGGGCTGCTATGAGGAATAAGGAAAGAATTATTCTAAAGTACTTTGCAAATACAAGTGTTATATAAATGCTAAATACTAACCTATGACATTGATCTCATTAGCTATTCATATTTGAAAGTTACAAGAATTCATTCAATAGCATATTATCCAATAGAGAAATAAATATTTCTTCTGTAAATGAGAAATAAATATTCTATATACATAGGCATGGATATATCTACATATGTATATAATGCTTATATGTAAAATTTGTTATGTTGCCTGCAGCTGAATTAGGGACAGACACACCCAAGCTTCTCTCTGTGAGTCAGTGCCACTTGCAGACTGTGGGGAGGGAGAATGGGAGAACCAGGCATCAGCAGGAAGTGATCCCTTTCCTGGAAACCATAATATTTACATTGTTTGCTTGGATTGGGTTTTATTCTCTTTTGTTTGATTATGTTAAATCTGATGGCATGAACAGCTATTTAAAAGACAGTGAGATTATAGTATGGTAGCCATTTTGAATTCACTAATACCCTATTTTGAAGTCCTTTATTGCATTCGTTGTTTCGTTCAATTGTTTCTGTTCTATTCTCCTCTGTTTGATGTTTACTATGTCCAAGAGTATCTGCAGCTATTTTGAAGACAATAAGAGGCATTATGGTAACTATTGCTTAGTTAATAGTTTTGAAGTCCTTTATCACATATACTAGTTTATCTTGATTGATTTTATTGTTTTATCTTCCTCTATTTTATCCTTTTTAAAATAAAAAGGAAAAATAAATAATTAAATGTGTTATGTTTATGTAACAAGTGCTTATCAATATATTAAATGAGACTTTATTTTCTTAGAATTAGCAAGTGGTCCAAGAAGGGAGAGAGTGAGACAGTCATGGAACAATGAAGATGTTGAGAACCCTTCCAATCTTTATTTAGAAGCTGAACAGCAATATCAGTCATTTCTTATATTAACTCAGTTCTCCTTCAGCCTATATAGACGGAAAACTCATGTAAGTTATTTTGAATAAGCAGAGAGGTCAATGATTTTTCTGTGTTAGCTTTATATCCAGGAAATAGAGAGGACACACATCTTTTTACACTGAAACTAAGCATGCCACAGACATTAAAAGAGAATCAGGGGCTATGAGATAGAAAAATAAAAGAGACTTCCTTTTCTTTTTATTTGTTGGATGTACATGTGATCTGAGTCTTCTATGTCTATATAAACTGTGAAAAATAAAATGCCTAAAATGGTTAGAACTGGCCTCAATGAACAGTTTACAGCTCAGATATTTAACAAGACAAGCTATATGTATATCTCCTTGTTAAAAGAGATCTATGAAACTGTCATGTTTTGTAGTGCTTGATACAGTCTGTCAACTTGAGGAGTTTAGATGTTTAACTAAGTGACTCAGCAGGGAGCAGGGTCCCCACGCTGTAAACATCCTGAGCCTGTGCAAGAGGAGGGCACGGAGAGGCTGTGGGTGTGAAGGATCCACCCTAGGGCGGGTAGCCTGCATATAATAGAAGGAAACAAAAGAGGTTTGTTCTTTCTGATTTTTGTTCTTGTTGATTTTTCTGTGTTCTGCTGCCTTGAACACTTGCCCCTCATCATACTACCCTGCTTTGGAACCAGCTGATTATGGAACAAAAAAAAAAAAAAAGAAAAGAAAAGAAACAGAAAAAATTTATGAGCTAAATAAACCTCTATAAACAGGGAGCTAAATAAAACTTTCCTTACATAATTTTGGGCTGGGATATTTTGTCTCAGCAATGAAAGAAATAACTAAGACACATTTGAACTACCTTACCAATATTCTTCTCTGAAGAACTGGTCACTGGAAAATAAACTTTCAGGCAAGAGGCCCAGAATAGAGGAAGTCTAGTGAGACTGCATCACATTTGATCACCCACAGTAAGCACATAGAGTGGGGAGGTCCAGCAAGATGCCCTAAGGAGTTCACACTGAAGTCACACAGATGACTTAGCATTTGTATATCTATGGCCAAAGAAATCAATGGTAAATGCAATCTATCCATTTTCTGTTTGTGCTTTCCTTCTTTTTGTAGCTAAGGAGCAGAGACCAAGGGGAAACTGTGGAAGGAAAAGTTTCCTTGACTAAGTGTCTTCTATACACCCAATCATGAGATCACAAATTCATTCAACTCAGGGAGAGAAAGAGGAAATGAGCATTAAACTTGACATGAGATTGATGTTTTAAACTGAACAGAAATGAACTTTTTAAGATCTTCAATACTTTGAAGAGAGTGAGATCTACCAGAATCACCATGGGTACGATGGTGAAAGCAGATTTGGCCATGTCTATATGAAAACTGTGATTGAGAAGAAAATAAACCTAGATTGTGATCATTTAATAAAACAGGAGCATAAGTAAAGATAAGAGAAAGGGTTTAGATTCTTCACCATGCAACTCTGCCAAAGTAAGTTCTGTTTGCTGTATGCTCAGTTCTATATTAAAAACAAAAATACACATTACAGACTACAAAAACAGCAAGCATTACCTTTGTGCTTGTGTGGGCTTAATATGGGCATATTCCCTCCTAAAATGAAAGGGATAAAGATACCCAAACACCAACAAAGAGCCATGAGACCGATTAAAGGAAAAAAACTTAAATAAAGAGTTCTCATTTTTCAAATCAAAATACACATTATAGAGCATAATAAACAAACAGGCTTATACAGTCTGAAAAATACCTGGTATTTTTGAGGCACTTGGTATTATTAGGCAAAATATGGGATAGTCAAAGTGGTATTACTGTTTAAAGTAAAATGTGAAATGGAAGTCCACTTAGTGAAATAAAGAAATATATGTCAGGATTCAGTAAATCAGATATTGAAACTTTAAAATTCCTACTACAATAAAATGTATAGTTTGATTGTAGTTCTTAGCAATTATTTAAACTGGTCATCTCATCTCTTAGTGTTGAACTAACTTGATATTCTTTATTATATCTTTGGGAAATAAAGTGGCCAATGATCTGTACAAAAAATATTAAAATGATAACTAATGCTTAGTATGTGATCAATGTAATAGAAACTGTTTTGCACAGATTATGTTATTAATGTTCAGAAAAATCCTGTAAGACTGGTGCTAGTATTTTATTTCCTTAGACTGGTACTGTTATTTTATTTCCATATGTTATAGGGAGGAAACTGAGGACTTGAAATTTCAATCCCTGGGTTGAAACACCAGAATCCTATAATAGCTTACTTTTTATGCTGTCTAATTGAATAAGCCCATTTAAATTCTAGTATTTATATAAATTTTAATGATTTTCACGGAAATACTAGAATTACATGGAAATACTAGAATTATATAGATATATAAATTTTAATGATATCTATATATCTATATCTATATCTATATCTATATCTATATCTATATCTATATCTATATCTATATCTATATCTATATCTAATCTTCTAGGCACCAGAACTGAAATATCTAATATGACATGTAAAGATAATTGTAATTCTTTGAAAATAACCTTTTAAACTAACAAATGACTTTCAAAGTACTTTAAAACTCTCTCCCTTTTAGGTTTGAGAAAACCCAACTTTTAGTTTGAAGAAAAAGCAGTTCATTTCAACGTGTTGGTCTTTCTGAATACCACTATTAAGAACTGTGCACCGTTATTCAGGGGACTGGGCCTGTGCTATGCATTGCCCTCCTCTCAGACTGAGGTCATTCTGACCTCTAGTGTGCCACATAATGCATGTGAATTAAATTAAATTCATGACTTTAATTGATTAGAAAGATCAAAATGTAAAATATTAATTTGGTTTTTAATGATTTAATGTAATGCATATAAATTGCAGAACACAGAACAAAATCATGTTGTGATATGTGAAATATAAAAGCACTGATCCTGATAGAAGCAATTTGATAATAGAATAGTTGTTGCCAAAGACTTGGAGGGTAGAGGAATTAAGAGTAGTTGATAATGTATAGCTCGATATTAATGAGACGCCCATGTATACTAGTGTGGAAAGTGTGGATACAGTTAATCATATTTTGAGAAGACAGAAGAAAGCATTTTGAATGTATGCCATAAAAAATGATAAGTATCAGAAGAGATAGATATGTATTCTCTGATTAAATATTATGCAGTTATGTACTACATGTATTATACATATACGTGGTGTATGTGTGGAAATATTATGGCATACCATAAAAAATACAATTTTATGTATGTACTAAAATTAATTTCACTAAAAATGAAAATTGAGTCATAAACCAGGTATCTATATATTATTTGTATTAGAATCTATAAATGATAAAGATGGGTAAGTGCCATCTTTGGAGAAACATTTGCTAATTTATGGAACAGGGGCTGAAATTGAACTACATAAGAAAATGCCTATGAGTAGAATAGATATCTTTGACCTTATGATTACTGAAAATAATATGTTTCATATCATCATAGGAAAAGTTAAATGAAATAAAAGTTTTTGCAAGTATGTGTGTGTATATTCAAAAACATTGTCCAACTTTGAAATCTCATCTCTCAAAAATGCCCTTTCTAAGAAGCAATTCTGTTCCTGATGTCACTAGAACAAAGAAGTCATTTGATTAGTGAAGAAAATCTCTCACACCTTTGTTAAGTGCCTATTTATGTGGACCCTGTCAGTCACACTACTGGTAATGTCTAAATCATAACAGCTGGACTGAAACTGTTTTTATTGAAAAATATTTTTTACCCAATTATAAGATAGTTATTTAAGAAATGAAATAATAATATGCCAATATTGGAACAATACTCTCAAAAATATATCTCATCATATTTCTCAGAAACACAATCAATGAATGCTTATAAAGCCCATTTGAAGATGCAAGTTGGTGTAGACTAAGCAGGTTGGTTTATTGTGGACCACTTCAGGGATTTACAAGTCAATTGTGACTTTTAGGCAGGATACAAAGCTTCTTAATAAGTTTCTAGTTTATTTATTATTCATTCAGCAAATATGTATTATCTATTACTTGCTAGGTGTTGCTCTGGACATTGAAGTGTAGCCTGACAAAGGACAGACCCCCTCTTAAAATCCACTTCAGTGGTGAGAAAGATACCCACCTGTGGGGAGAGGAATGGCCAGCTGCTTATCTTTCTGTATTGTTTCAAGCCAAGGAAAATGTTAACTAGAGAAACACTTGTAAGATGAAGAGTGGGATTATCAGCAGGAAGCCAGGCATCTGCCTACCTTTCTCCTTTCTGATAATTAACCATCATCTCTGCACTTTCTCATCTTCTTTGTATTGATCTTTCATCATATAATGGCCACAAATAGCAAAAAGAAGGCTTAATAACAAACATTAAAATGAATAAATAATTACAGCTACTAATCCTTCTTAACCGATTATTTGTTCAGTGACACTATTACATAAAATGAGGTTTACATAATTTAAAAGGACACTGTCATGCAGTTTTCATGTTTTTTCCTACGTGTCTTTGCTTTTGAGCCCCTTTGTGAAGCAACATTATTATATAATTGTTGCTTTATGTGTAGAAACCAGTGTGGTGTTTCTATATGGATAGAGAAATAATTTAAACCAAAAGCATGTATCAATATAAAACCTGTACAATTTTTATACTTTAAATTTTAATTAACTGATTTTATCAGTGATTGTATTTCTAACAAGACTAAATTTAGTCCAAAAATACATGTATGTCTAGACTTGATATTCTTTTAACATTTATATTTAGTCTGTGTATGGAAATTTTGATACTAATTTCATATGTATACAATTACTGTTGTTTATTTTCTGGCATTAGAAGGACAAATTTATATATGATGTTCTTGCAGTATATTTTATAGCAGTAATTTCTAATGACCATCTTCTAGAATTTGCTCTTGTACTTCCAGAAATACAACCTGAGGGGACAGAAAGGCAAACATACATTTCCTATGCTGATTCAATTGGTCATGAATAGGGTGTAGGATGATCAAAGAGAAAACTGTCAACCCAGGAATTAACTTCAAAAGTACTTGGTAAAGCAAAGAAGAAGGAATCTTATTTTTAAATAGCTGTTCTGTGTTGCCAGAGTTGATTTTGCAATACACACTTAAAAACATTTGTGAAAAGTCAATAAGAAACTGATGCTCAACATTAAAATAACACACACATTGATCATGCAACTTCTACCTTCTAGAAACTTTGTCTTTCTCCTATGTTTCTTTCTCTCCCTTTACACTAATGCTGCCATTTCTGTCTCTTTCTTTTTCAGCCAGCCACCTTTGGATTTCTGAAACCTGAAATGAAGAACTCAAACCTAAACAGAAGCATTTCATATTGGATTTCTTAGCCCCAAGTTTATAAGGGCTTTCAGTTGAGTCCATAGTACTGCATCCTGATTTTTCTAATTATAAGAAACTCCTTCTAGAGCAGTTTGAGTGGAAGAATTAGTATGTTTGATCATGTTCAATGGGGCACAAGTATTGCTAGATTATGATATTCTGACTGTTTGTTATGGCCAAAAAGAAAAAAAAATAGCAATTCTTCCTGCAAAGGGTAGGAGTTGATAGGGGTCAGTTTGTATAGACAGCCAGCAATAGAAAGCTGAGTAAAAAATCAGTTCTTCCTTCACAAGAAAGTGGCAAAATCTCTTTATCTATTCTAAGATTTATATCTTTAATCCACAATGAAAAGGAGGAGGGTTCTTTCTCGCTTTTACTCTCTTTTAGGATCAAGTACAACCTTTCCAAACATCGCTTTGGATACCTCACTAGATAATTTGTGTATCACCGTAAGTAGCGCCTTTCTAAACTAAGCCCTGACATGGAGATCCCACGTCGTATATCATGATTAACCAAAGTATGATCCTAGGCTAGGGAAGAAGATGCCTTCAAATGAGGAAAACCTGGATGCAAATAATACTGAAATCCTGTAAGAAAAGCCTTCTGAAATCAGTTACTCTTTGGCAACTTGCTTGGTTATAAATGTTTCTGCCACCAGGACTTAACATCAAAATGCTACCTAGTAAGTTTTCTAGGTGAACTCTGAGCTATAGAAGTTTAACCTAATAAGAAATAGCCCAAGCTTTATCCTGTCAGCCTGGGTGTCTAGATTCCATGATAAATAGGACTTCAGCTACATATCTGCACTAACAATCTAGAATCTTTGGGAGACTCATGTGAAAGACTGTATTGCCACGTGCCTGTGTGTGTGTGTGTGTGTGTGTGTGTGTGTGTGTGTAACCAGGAAGAGGTCTGACAATCTTCCAAATACTTTCACCAAACACTAGGAGAAATTTTGTTTGCAGAAGGGTTTGGGCTTTGAAGTGGTATGCAAATGTAGAGCACTATCATGCCTTTCTCATTAACACTCTAAAACCTCTCCTGAAGGTACAAAATATCCACAGGAAAAAATAATTTTCATATAAATAAATGAAAGTGTGTAAAAGAATGGTTTGAATAAAACTAGCTGGCTTGAGATTTGGTCTTATTTTGAAATGAGGTCAGCTTGGTTGGCTTTTGCATTTCAATAGAGACATTCTGCATGGCTCTGTGGGTTATACAAAGATATTTTAAATGTTGGAAAGAAGAAAGTCCTTCACAGATAGTAGCAGGAATCACACTAGCAGGGTTGAAGGAAGGGCAGAAACAAATGCAAAATGAAGAGAACAAATATATATATTTTTCTCAGGGTGTTGAAAGAGCAGGAGAAATAAAGAAGACAAAGGCACATGGTACAAAAAGGCAACTGATACTGTACCTCTACAAACAGTAGGGATCTCTACGTAGAAGATCTGGCTATCTTAATGTTGCTTAGGGGACTTGTGTGGAACAGTGATGACAAGTCCTCTCTTCGGCACAAAATCTCACTGGGAATTTACTCAGGTTCACTGTTGTAGTGTCTTGACCTCGGGCACATCATGGCAACTCTAGATCTCAAGTTTTCTTAAAGTGAAATGAAGGATTTGGCTGGGGATAAAAGCACTGTTAAAGTCAACCTAGTTCATGGTAGTGGAGTGAGGTCAGAGACTGTATGTCTGACGCTCCACACCTTCCATTGCTTCTTCTTAAAATCTTACTATGGTTCTCATGTTGCTAGTTCCTCAAAGGTTTCTAACGCTGGGAGCTTGGTCACTGATGTGGCAACTTGGGAGATAATGGGTCCTTTAAAAATGGGATCTCTGGTGGTTGGTTTTGAGAACACTGGAAAAGCTGCCCTTGTGAAAGATTAAAGCATTTGTCATGGGACTCTGAATTCTTGCAAGAGAGATTTTTGTTTTTAATGAAACCAATGCCTGACTCTTCAGTCTCTCTCTGGCTTCCTGTTTTGTTACATGATCTCTAGAACCCACATGTGTTCCCACAGGGATGCTTTTAGGCTTTCACTACAGGTTGAACAAATGGGGCTGCCAAGTATTCTTCAAATCCAAGGGTTAAAAAAAACTTTATACATTTAGCCTGCCTCAATGCACTTTGTTAAAATAATATAAATTTGACTAACACCTGCCTCACTCAATGTGAATTTAATGGGGCTGTGCATCTCAGGTTTCCTGACTGATATACAGAAATGAATACCAAGGCCTTTGGAAAGGAAACAGTGTTATTATATTTTAACATAAATGCAAGTGTTTCAAATATTCAAAGTCTAAGGTAGAGAAAAAATACCTTCTTTAAAATTATCTTTTTCATGACCAGGGAGATACTTGCATTTTTACAAGCATTACCCTACCTTGATGGTTGAGATTAAATAGGGTCCTGACTGTGCCCAGAAGTCTGTTTATAAGGATTTGCTCAAGGGATTCTTTTGAGTTCTCCAAATGAGAGTCCAGACCTTAGAGGCAAAGATAAGTAACATGTATGGATTCTAAAAAAAGTGTTGTTATTGACAGTATATATCATGTAACTACATAAAATTGCTATGAAAATTACTTATAAAATTCAAGCTGATTTTAAAAAATATTATGTATAGCTTTTGCAATTACCCTATATTAGACATACTTAAAATTACACACTTGAAAAACATATGTTAGTACTTTTGAAAAATGCATTTTTGGTGTTAAGATTATGTGTAATTTTAAAACTGTTTCTTAATATTTACCTTGATTTCAATAAATCTCAAAGGCAAATTTGAAACTCAGTTTGCATCATATTTTGTCTTATCCCTTTACTTGAGGCTGCTTTTTAATTAATATGTTGCCATTTTAAATATGCCTTTTACTGTAAGTGTTCATATAACAATGATGGAAAGCATGGGAATCAAGGATTAAAAAAGAAATTATAGGCAAAAGAAATGGGTACAGGGATCAAATCTGTACCAAAAGGGGAGACAATGAGAAGAGCAAGTGGAAATAGAGAAACAAGAAGGCTACAGGACAACAAAAGCAGTTCATTCAAAGGCGAACTTCTCTGAGACTAATACCATGATGATTTAAGAAACACATCTGTTAGGAAACAGAAAGAGAAACCATTTTGAACTAACATGAAGGAAGCTTTGGGCATGAGAATCACTGTCAAAGGAGGCTTCAGGTGCTAAGTTATGAAATTGTCAACACAGTTTTGTAGTATTTATTGTGTGGACTGCTGAGATTTCTCCAGAATAAGCATCTTAATCAATAAATGCAGTATCTCCTAATTCTGGATAAAACAGTGTTTCAGGCATGTCTAGATGGAGAAGATGGGAAAAATTCTCTCTTAATTGACCTTCCATTTACTCAAATGATGTCAAATTAAACCATAAAGCTCCTATCAGCTAAATTTCCTAAGATGTGATATCAGTATTGCTATCTTCATTAAAACAAGTTGTCAGAGATAGAAAATTTAAAAATTAGATGTTTTAATATCATACAAGTAATGAGTTTAAATGGCTTTGTTTTCAGAATGTCAGGCAGTGCAAACTTTTCTGACACTTTCCCTACTGCATAGTTTTCCCCCAATCAATTTTATATAAATACAGAAATGTTCATTTCCAGTTTATGATAATATACTTTTCTGTGGATAAGTTGAAATAATAAGATCCATTTGGGTTGAACTCACAGACTCTTTTGGCTAGTGTGGTTCATTAAATGCTCATTCCTTGAGACAGAAACACCTACTTGGACAGCTATTAACATTCTGAGACCTTAGTGAATTGTTTATTATTTTTGAGTAGAAATCTATATCATGCTTAGTGAAAGATAGATTTCCGTGTGTGTTTGGGTGTGAGTGATGTGTGCTTGCAAGTCAAGAAACTGCATCATTTGAGCTGAAGTACCCTACATATGGAATTATTTACAGTCTCTAACATTGTTGAAGAGATACCATTGAGGATAGGGCAAGTTCTCAAATGAATTGTTAATAGTGCCTAGATGTAGAGTTTGAAACCTACCCCATATTCATCAACTGAATACAAGTTTGGGGCACACACTACATTACAGTACTTGTTAGACACAACAGTGCAGAGAATGAAACAAACCAGAAAAAAAAAAAGTCCATGGAGTCATGAAAGCAGACTATAAGTCAACTGGACATCAACAGTTGACTTAATGTAAAGTACTGTGTTGCCTATGTTGTCCTCTTCTGATCTGCTCTGTACTGCCCCCTTTTGTTTTATTCTCTTTTAAATAAAAAAAACTGAAAAAAAAAAAAAAAGAAAGCAGACTATAACCTGTGAGGTAATGAATGTGTAGTTTCTGAGTGATATTGCACCGGGTGAAGGGGGATGACATTAGGGATGGTGGTCAGGGTTGTTATCTCTGATGAAGTGATATTTAACAGGAGCCTAAAAGTAGTGAAGAAATGGGTGGTATGTGGGGAACAGAATCTTAGACAGGAAGCAATGAAAAAGTTCTACTAGAGGAGTGTGTTAGGCTTGTTTTGAGTCATAACAAGAAGAGTCTGTGGTGGGAGAGAAAAGTGGGCTAAAACTCTGTGGAAGGGCCAGTGGGATCT
>PVJX010005936.1:0-81453 GCA_004027295.1 Dolichotis patagonum | reverse complement strand
AATTAAAAAAAAGAAAATGTGTGTGAAAATCTCTTCATCCACACAAGGGTTAGAAAATGAGGGTTTCTGAGAGCCTCAGGAAGCTCCAGGGAGAGACATGGCTTTGGGGTGCAGACACAGTTCAGTGGCAGGACAGCTTTGACATTTGAGTTAATCATATTTTATGTGTCTCTTCACAAAACTGAGATAAAGACACCTTGTAGAAGAGGTTGTCCAACTAAAAGCAAAAACATGCCAAGATCAATTTACACCTGCTGCACCCAGACCATGGTCAACTCTGCAAGACCAACTCATACAAGGATGTAAGCAGAGTAACCCTTAAAAGAGGGTGCCTTCTTCCATAGAGAAAAGGAGGGACATCAATAAATTCTGCCTTCCAACACAGAAAGACCAAGCCTCCTGGAGCCTGGATGCCCAGGCTACCTCTCTTTTGACCTCATTTCTCTTTGAAAAGTGTTAAGAATATAAGCAGATTAGTCTCACCACTCCACAATCCCTTCACCCTCCTTGGTTTTCTACTAATTAAAAAGTCACTTGATTTCATCAGCATTTCACACCTCACAACACCTCTCTTCCTAGACACTGGGAACCACTTATTCTCAATACGACCAGTTCAGACAGATCCCTTTTGTGATTATGCATAGACATAAATGATTTAAGACAAAGACTGAGGGTACATGAGGAGTACACTGGGTCAAGGGGCACTGAGAAAGAGCACGATGTACATTAGAGCCAATAGTAGAGGACTCGAAGGCTAAGACTGCACTTGCTGTGTGTGGGGGCACTGAAAGGAAGGCAGGAAAAATGGGGTGGAGGGAGGTCAGGAGGGTCCAAGTATGGGGACAAATGGGGAAAACTGGGCAAGATTTGTTGTATAAAGCTGAAATAATCAGAGACTGAGCATGGTAGGGATGGAAGAAATTTGGAATATTATCACATCCAGAAGTTTCCAGAAACAAATGCCTTCAAGGATGAGGCAGATAGTGTTAGTTCATTAAAGATGTGGGCTCAAAGTGATAAAGAAGATGTCTGAAGCATTCCTAAAAATAACATCATTTAAATAATTAATATTGTTCAGGCCCAAAGAACACAATTATGGAAAGAATTTATTCTTTCAATGTTATAGAGGGGATTGTTAAGCATTACTATATAATACAATGTTTCTTTGCACACTGACACTCAAGTGAGAGTCTTTTCTCCAAAGATGTGAAACTTGGGTCAGGGGATTTTAGGCTCTCAGAAGAATGTGGTTATCTCCTAAGGCTCAAGGAAATTCTCATAACTGAGGAATTCCTAGAATTTTCCATTCCTCTTCAGGTAAGAAAACTTTTCATTCCCCAAGGCAACAAAGGAAAGTCTAAGGTATATCTAGAAACTCTTCATGGGAAAATTAAAATATTGTAGAGCCATTTCAGAGTTCAAAAGTCTGAACTGGGGACTGAAAATGGTTCACAAGTTAATCCCATTAAATTTCTGTCATATTTTATGAAGTCCTACAATCAGAGCACGATAACAGTAGTCTATTAGGATAAATTGGAAGGAACAGCTAAAAAGGTATAAGATTGTTAACAAAAATGAGTGAAACAAGTTAATTACTTAGGACAGACAGGCAGTGTATGAGTGTTAGCCAGCTTTCTTGTCACTGAGGCAAAATATCCAACAACCACAAATTAAGAAAAGGTTTACTTTGGCTCATGGTTTCAAGGGTTGAGTCTGTGGTAAGCTGGCTCCAAGACAGAAATTGTATGGTGGAAGGGAGTAACAGAGGAGAGGTGTTTAACCCATAACAGCCAGGAAGAAAAGATAGCATAAATAGCCAGAGAGAGAAAAAGGTGACCTCCAAAGGCACACACATCTTCCACAAGGCCCCACCTCCTAATAGCCCATTCAGCTATAAATTCATCAGCTTATTTGTTTATTGTTAAGTATCAAACCACCATCATTCAATTGCCTTTTAAAAGGTCATCTTCTGAAGACACAAGACTTACAGGGAACATTTCACATCTAAACCATAACATGTCTCTTTCAAGCCACTTAAATCATATTGTCATCAATATTGTGGGTGAAACATCTATAGCTTTGATGTCAAACATCCATTGCCCATCTTCGCCTAATTCAAAGATAGGAAATTTGAATCTGTGTTTGAATTCCAACTCTGTTACTTGTTATTATTCTGATGCAGGGAAAAGCAATTTATTCTTCAGTGCCATAGTTTTATCTGTCAAGTGGTGATAATAAAATTTATTTGGGAGATTGTGAAAAGGTAAAATATGAATACAAATTATCCAGCAGACCGTAATTATGCAATAAAATGCAGCTGCTGTTACCTCACCAATTGTTGTTGTTGTCATAGCCATAGTTGCAGATGGCCATCATGAAACAGAAATATTTTCAGTTGTTTCTCAAGCACTCCATGTAGTAATTTCTCAAATGCATGGAGCATGTATGCTACTCAGGAGACCTGTGAAAAGTATATGGGTCACTCACGTGTATCATGGTCTGTAGAAGCAGGATGTACAAAGCTTTCACAGCTAGTCCATACTCTTTACTCAAGTACACAATTAGTAAGCAGTATTTCTAGTAGCTTGTGATTTGCAGTGATGAACACTTGCAGACCAGTGTTCTTTCTCCTATTGGCATTTGCCATGTAGAGTATTAGATCACAAAATTCACTATGCTCTTCATTAAGATTTATGTTTCCTTTTCTTTTGTGGGTGATAGGAAGAGAACCAACAAAGACAGTGAGCAAATGCAGTGCTAATTTATCCTTTTAATTGAATACCACTACTTATATTATTTTCAGACTTAATGTATTACACAACAGTGAAAAAAATAACCTTTTATATTATATTAATATAAAATCTTGGTGAGCTCTGGCCAATGAAATCACATGACCAAATATTAGGCAAAGTAAGGAGGAGCAAAATTAAATTGCTGAGGTATTTCAGTGAGGAAAAATTTCTCATGGTTCTCTGTTGCCTTAAAAACAAATGTCATGAGCTTTTCTTCCTCAAGGTACCTTCTTTTCATGGACTGTGAGGGCTATTTTTCATGAATGTGATGGAGAAGTCAAGAGTATTAATTATTGTTTTCCATTGGGAAACACACATGGATTATATTTCTATTTCTTCATTTCAGAATTTTAGTATGAATGTAAAATACTGATCCAAATATCCTTCACCTAATTAATGGATAAATGAAAATTTGTATCTCTACAAAATGAAATATTATTTACTATTAAAAAAAGAATGGACTATTGATACATGCTATGACATGGATGTACCTTGAGAACATTAAGTAAAAGAAAAGGCACAAGAGGTCACATACATACAAGGGGTGACCAAAATACACAGACATGTTTAAACGTTTTAAATAGTTATTACCAAAAAAGACACATTCCCAGTAAGCCCTCTCAAAGTATCCCCACTCACTTCAACTATACTTTCTCTTCATTCTTGCAAGTTTCTGAAGCAGTTCAAGAAGCCCTCTTTTGTGAGAGTCTTTACAAGGCATGATGAAAAAAGCATGGTGAATGCTGCTACTGAATGCCACTCAACAGAAAGGCGGGCTTG
This sequence comes from Dolichotis patagonum, assembly GCA_004027295.1. NCBI lineage: Eukaryota > Metazoa > Chordata > Mammalia > Rodentia > Caviidae > Dolichotis > Dolichotis patagonum. The sequence goes on along the minus strand of PVJX010005936.1, from coordinate 77,881 downwards.
CAAAAATATTACGGTGTGTCCTCATCCACCTTATTCGCCAGATGCAGCACCAAGCAACTGCTGTCACTTCCTCAGAATCAAAATGACTATGAAAGGTAAGCAATTTAGATGGATTCAGGACATCCAGACAACCATGGCAGCACAACTAAAGACACACAGGAAAGAGGACTTCCAGAACTGGTTCCGAAAGTGGTAAGAATAATGGGGCATGCTTAAACCAAAGGGGAGCATTTTGGGAGGGACTAATGGCCATGTGTCTTTCATTCTATTAAATTTTTAAAATGTAAGCTTTCAAAATATTTTTATCAGACTTCATATTGTGTGATCCCATTGGTATTTTTATTAAAGATATAGTACAGGAAAATACACAGAGATGGAAATTGGGTTGGAGACAGACTATTGCTGGTGTCATGGTGGAAGGGGATGGAGAAGTGAAGGCTTACCAAGCCTCAGGTTTTTGTTTTGGGGTGATAAGATATATTGAAATTATACACTTATTGGTTATTTAATCCTATGAATACACTAAAATTCATGGGATTATATACTTTCAAAGGGCAAAATGTATGGAGGTGAATTATACCTCAATTTTCTAACTAGAAAGTTCTTTCTGTCATCATTATCATTTCCCCAAATAAACATTCCCCAAGAGCTTACCTTGTAGGCTTCAGTGAATTTCTGAGTGACATTACATTAGCAAAACAAGTTTTGAAATCTCTGTATGTAAATCTCAGCTTAGTTTCCATGGTCTTATAAACAAAATTTCCTGCCAATTTTAAATTTTGAAGAAAAAAATGGCTATGGATAATTCTTTCATCTTATCAGCTTTTCTAATAAAATAAAAAAGCATCTGTTTTTGTCTTTGTTTTTGGAACAAAGTGGAGGCAAAATGGGATTAGGAAAGAATTATATTGTGTGTCTTTTGAAACTGACAGATCAAATGTGGATCATACCCAAAGTACAAAAGAAATCATTGCTTAATTGATCACATTACTAAGAAATACCTTGCAAATTAAATGTTATCCCAAATGTATTTCAAACACTTGTTACAGCATCATACACATTTTAAGAAAATGTCAACTTTTATATTTTAGTTTTCTAGAACTAATGCAATGAAAATTTCCTAAGAAACAAAAAGAATAATGTAATTTTTATTTAAAAATGCACATACACATATGAACAATGTTACTTTATTGTTTAACATCATGTATTTGGAAATGACAATGTACAGTTGTATTTAATAGCTGAATAATAATGCGTAGCAACAGGGTACTTAGGAGCATAAATCCTGGACTCAGCCAGTCAAACTCAATTTATAACCCTGAAAAAGTTTCTTGATCTCGCTTGTGCTCAAATTCTCCATCTTTAAAATGAAGATTGTAACAATTAATTATGATAATATGCTTAAAGTGATACAGGCCACATACCAAACTGAAAAATCATCAACATATCACCCTTTTTTAAGCTCCACTTAATCTTCTATTATAAGATTGCGTCTTATTCCAGTGACATTTAGATGGAGTGCATGGATTTCATCTAGAGAAGCAAAGTCACAAATCAATTCAGCCCTTTCAAGAGACAATTTTTTTCTGTTTTTTTCAAAAAAAATTCTAGTTATAATACCAAGAAGCTATTCATCCTATTTGCTATAAGCCTCCAACCACAAGTTCCTAAAATGTTTTTTTTCCATAAACAAAGCCAAACACAGTATCTTGTTCATCTGATTATAAGCAAAATAGCTACTATCTAAGCACTGCTGCATCACAGACAATAAAGGCAGTAATTGCTAGCCACTAAGGAAAAAAAATCACCTATAAAGGACATGTGGCATCCATCAGTGTAATGAAAAATGAAGAGGCAAACAAGCCTCTTCCTTCAACTACGTGCTGATATTTGATTTATAGCTCAGTAACATTACATTTATTCTACAAGTACCTTTCAGGCAGTATGTTCTGAACACAGAAATTGCACAGAATAAATGTCTCATGTAACTGAATGCCTAAGTATTGTGTTAGGGATCACATACATAACCTAAGGTTAAACTTTGCCTTACCTAAGCCTTAAAATCTTATTCTGAGACATATTGCCTTTAGAACTGAAAATAGCAGGTTGTTCAATTATAAGTTTTAGGAAAGGCAAAGTTTATCATCAGTAAAAGGTGAATGCCAGATGCCCGTATTCTCTGTGAACAGGCAAGGATCACATTTCAAGATAAGCTCCAGTAGTTTGAAAAGGCTCATGATGGCAAGCAGTGATAGTAACCTTAACCACAAGACCGTCGAGTCTTTATCCTAACAGAGACATCCCCATTTCTGAGGTTCCGGAATCATTTGTGAACTATTCCATCTGTGCCATTCCTGGAGCTCAGCTTAGCAAGAGATCTGAAACTCAACAGCTGGAGCTTGCGTTTCTGAAGGACTGCACTGACAAGGTCCAAGTTGCTCTCAAGGATTACTAATGTGTGTGATGAGAGCGAGCAAGCTGATTTACCTAGCCACACACCACACAGCAAGCAGGGTTCAGGTGGCCCCAGAGACTAGTGTGACTGACCATGCATCTGATACTGCAAACCAGGTTTTGGCTGACCTCCTGTTAGGGAGACAAAGTGAACTGAGTCCAGTTACTGAACTCATTTGATTTGATAGCCAAGGAGATAATCCTTGAAACTCAGAGCCTGTTATAGAAACGCAGACACAAACACACACTAGTTACACACTACAAACACATCACACCCACCCACACACACATACACACACCTGACAAAAACCAGCTGAAAAGAAAGGTACTAAACAAAAAAGCAACTGTACCCTAAAGATCTAAATACTTTGTATTGTCCAGAATCACCACTTTGGATGTGAGCCAGTCTGAGCCATTAACATTTGACCCTGTGCTATTCTACAGCAGGCTTTTGAAGGAAAACAAAATGAAATATCTAGACATATTGATTGCATCGCCACACAAAGAGGTTTTTAAAAATCAGCATTTTATGAAGAAGCAGAACAGAATTAGTTTAACAAGAATTATGTCCAGATTTTTTAAAAATGTCAAATTTATGGGATGTGAAAATAGATACAAATACAAATAAGTAAGAGAACTTTTATAAAATAATGTTGATTAGAATGTAGCTCTGTGGTAGAGCACTTGTCTAGCATGCACAAGGTACTGAGGTTCATTCTCGAAACCCCACTCCCAAAAAGAAAAGTAATGTTGGTCAATTAATGTCACAACTATAATGGAAAGAAATAAATAATATAGTTTCTTACCAGATATTTTTTCTTATCATTTTCAGGCAGGAATTTTATATTTTTCCTTAATTTAGAAAGCTTGACATGATTTCTCAAAAAATTCACTTAGACAATATGTTTCTCATAGACCAACCATACAATAGAACATTATAGTCCTCTTGACCATCTCTGGGCAGTTTTGACTCAGTAAAATTGAGTTGATATTGGATTGAAGTATTTTATGGTGAGACTTTCATTCTATTATTTTGTAACAACAAAAAACAATATTTGAACAATCCAGAAAAAAAAAAGAGATACAATTTTCCATTCTTCTGAATGTACTGAATTCCTACACACCTCTGTGCCAAGTTCACACACTCAGAGGTGATTTTTGTGTTCTAAATAAAGTGGAGAAAAAACAGCCCTTTTCATGGACTGTTACACTGGACGTACAGCAGATCAAAGTGGATTACTGACTCACACTAGCAACCTGGACAGTCAGAGGTCTTGCTAAGAGTTAATGAAATTAGATCCTATGATAATAGCTTCAAAGATACAACTCTGTGAATGTACTTAAACAATTAAATAAGACAAATGCACTATTTCAAAACCATTAACAGGCTAAGACTGAGTATATGTTAGAACAGAGAAAAGACTATCCTACTAAAGTCAGTTAAAACACCCAGTTTCTACTCTTTCAATTCCAGAACACATACATTTTTCTAAACCACTGTTTCCATCACATAAGATCCCTGGAACATCCTTCTAAAAATTAATGGTACACAGTTTCAAGAGCACAAAGTTTGAACACTTCACATACAAGAACTCAGAGTGAAGTAGAGATGAAACCATAAACGCAGAGTTTCCCTGGGAATCATTCTGAAAAACAGTGACACACACATACACCTTCAGGACAACAAAGGCAAGCTAGGGACCATCACAATGGCTGACTTTAGGTTACATTACAAAGCTAGTGATTTAAAAAAAAATAGATTTGTGAATGTATAGAAGAGAAGAGAAGATGCAGAAACAACTGCAGGCACACTCAGCTACCTGATCTTTGACAAAGGAGCCAAATACCTTCACTGCAAGAAAGAGACTCTAATACATTGTGCTGGGAAAACTGGCTTTCCACAGGCCAAACAGTGAACCTAGACCTGTATTTCTCACCATGCACGAAACTAAAATCAAAGTAGATCGAAGATCTAAATGTAAAAACAGAAAAATTTAATCCACTGAAAGACAGGATAAGTAAAACTCTTGAAAACATAGGCATGGGCAAAGACTTTATGATCAAAACCCAAATTGCACAGGAAATAAGATGAATAATCAACTGGAATGACATCACATTAAAAAGCTTGTACATAGCAAAAGAAACCACAAACACAGTGAAGTGGTAATCCACAGAATGGGGAAAAATTTTTACCAGCTAATCCTCAGAAAAAGGACTAACATCTAGAATATATAAAGAACTCAAAAAGAAAGAAAGAAAACCAGAGCCCCTCAAATTTAAAGACCTAGTACAAAAGTGAGCACCTGAAATGAACAGACACTTAGATGAAGTGCAAATAGCAAATAAATATACAAAAAGTGTTCAACATCACTGGTCATTCAAGAAATGAAATTAAAACAACACTGAGATTCTATCTCACTCTAGTAAGAATGGCTACCACCAAGAAATCAACCAATAACAAATGCTGGCAGGGCTGTGAGAGAAAAGGAACCCTTGTCTATTGTAGCTAGGAATTGATATATCACTCTGGAAACCAGTAATACTGGAGATTCCTCAAAAAACTAACACTAGGGGTTTCACTTGACCCAGCTGTTTTTCTGCTAGGTATCTTCCCAAAAGAATTAAAAGCATCAAACCACAGTAATGTATCCATTCCCATGTTTATAGCAGCACAATTTATAATAGCTAAATCTTGGAAACAGCCCATATGTTCATTGACAATGTGGTATTTATATACAATGGAGTACTACTCTCCAATAAAGATGAATAAACAAGTCATTTTTAGATAAATGGATGAACGCTGTGACCATAATCCTAAGGGAAATAACTTAGACACACAAGTTTAATATTGCACTGTCTGTGTTGTGTAAGAAACTCAAAAAGTAAATAAGGAGTATAATGGAAGATATCAAGAAGCAGGAAAAACATATTCAAATGGGAAGAGAAACAAGGGAGGGAAAGGGGGAAGAGAAGAAAGGGAATAGCAAGAAAAGACAATGGAAGATGAAGCTTTCCTAATTGGAGAGGACAAGAAGGGTTGAAGGGAAGGGAGAGTAATGAGGAAAAATGAAGAATTAAGATATATCATACACAGGTACAAATTCCTTATGATGAATGTGATCATTATGTATGACAAATATGTACTAAATTTCAAAAACAGAAAAACACACACATACACACAGAGAAAGTTGGTATAAGAAGTACCCAAGAAAGTCCACAACCATTATCTCACTGGCAGTTCCCACTGGTGTCCAGTCACCTAGTACTAAGCACTGGTGGTTAATCTCAGATGACTGCTATTTGTCTGAGTAATAGGACCACAGACCTCAGTGCCAGAATTGGAAATTGAAATCAGTGGCTTATAGACAAACATTGGCTTTCTGCAATAGAATTCTAAGCATGACATTTTTATTTAAAAATTACTTCAATTCCAAGGTAACATCATTCAGACTACTTTCTCCATTTTCCCTGGGAATTAAACATTTATTCACAAGTCAACAATTTTATAAATTTTTGGAAAGCCCTTGAATAGGAAGTATGAGTAACTCAATAATTTAACAAGTTCATGTCTAAGTCTTATGTCTTTGCTCAAGTCCTTAAGACTATGTTGGATACTCAGTTTTGAGAATCAAGTGGTCCCTGAATATAATATAAAATGTCTCCTGGGAAATATAAACAAAGGAGTGCTTTTGTTCTGTTTTGTTTGCTTCAGAAAGACCTGAGCAAAGCAAAAAAAAAAAAAAAGTACTGTATATTTTAAGAGTGATCTACAGTTGTAATAAAAAAATCTAAAAGGTACAATTAGCAAAGAACTTTCTGCAAATCAGTTTTTATGCAACAATTGTATTACTGACCATAAGAGATTAGTATGAAGTCTGATCCAGAATTTATGGTGGATGCTCAAATTTTAAAAATCATTTATGTAAAAGACATTACCAATAACGTCCCTCAAAACAGTCCCTCTTGCGTCTAAACACACATCATTCTTGTCACTTTCTGAAACAGTTTTGGAAATCTTCTTTCCTGAGTAACTCTAATTGTGCTGCCGTGCCTGTCTTTATATTCCAAATGCATTCAAAACATTTACTTTCAATTGGTCATTTTGATGTTGAGGGTGAGCCAGAAATCCCATGGTGCAAAATCTGTTGCATAAAATAGATAAAAGCGCATCATGTTTTATGAGCCTGCCTTTCTGTACAACAGCCCTCAGCACCAGCTTTCACTAGGTTTCTGATCACACCTCTTAAAGGTACACATGGAAGAGGCTGCCTAAACAAGTGGCAAAAAATGATGAGGTGTGTTTGAAGCAAGGAGAACTATTTTGAGAAAGGCTTATGGGAATGTGTCGCTTACAGTCACAAAGTTTTAAAATTTAAATATTCACTGTGTATGTTGATAACTCACAGCACCTATGTAGTTGTGTTCACGCACATCTTCACTGAAGAATAAAACATATAGAACTACTCTAGGAAGCAGCATCAAAGTTAGCCAATTTCAGTCTCTTTTTTAGGTTATCAAAAGACAATGTATCACATCTGCTTCCAAGCTTCTTAAAATTCTCCATTAGGCATGTCTTCAAACCATTCTCTAAAACAACTAGTTAAGACACTTACTGTCCAGGTTTTGGAAAAATAAGAAATAATTTCTTCTGAAAAACAAAACAAAATACTGGATGAATATTAAATAGATATGAATAGATGGACAGACAGCTGTATTGATAAATGCATACATACACGCACCTACACACATAGGTTGTTATACATATAGATGAATACAGAGATGATATTTGGATAGATATAAGCAGATTTTCTTGCCTCATTTCCAGAAAGGATCAGTAGTGACACCTTATTCACTATAGCTTCAATCATTAAGTTTGGCTTAGAAATACAGCTTAATATGATAATCCTTCATTAGAGTCAAATCAGTAGTGTGTTAAAGCTTTTAACGTAACATATTGTACTAAAACTGGCTGAAATTCTAGAAATAAAAGCTGGTTCCTATTAACCCCTTGTAGCTGAAGTGGAGGCCTTCTGGTTGGAAAACATTTGCTTTGATTTAATCTGGATAAAACTGCTTTGTCACCACTATTGCAGTCTAGAAACTCACTTTCCAGCACCTAATCTGGGAGCCCTCTAAAGTTCCTAAATCCAAGTAATGGCATCAGATTGAAGATGTGAACAGAGTAATCAACCAGCTAACTGATCTTCAAACCAGGAGACAAAGAAGAACAATGCTGATGTCTGCAGCCTTCTCCTCAGCATCTCCTCCTTTGTCCCCTACAGATCATCAGCACTGCTCCATGGACTCCACCCTTCTAAGGGGCTCCTTTCCTTCCCACTCTCTCCCTGGTCCTGTCTCCCCTGCCTTCTTTTCTATCTCAGTCATTTTAGAGGAAAACAATCTTGGAAAGAAGTACATTGTACTTTTTACCATTACTCATTTTAAAAATTGTTTTCAATATTTTAAAAGAAAATTTGGATACTTTATTTTAGCAAGAAAAAATATACTCAATGTAATGTTTATTCAGGGTATGATATTCCATTATTTCTTCTTTTTCTGTAGGTAGATAGTTGTGACCAGGAAAATAAGCAAGAACTTTACTCACTGTCCCAACACCCTAGATCTATGTGGAAGCACAAACAGAAGGTGAGCTCTGGGCTGTGTAGGCACAGTCCCTGGGTCCAGGCAAGCCTGGAATTTACCTGTTCCCAGACCATGGGGAACCTGTCACACAGTGGGATTCTGCAACCTCCGCAGCAGTTAATCTACTTTGCGATGACTTTCACTACTGGAAAATTATTCTGTTTAATGATCCTAAGTAACTCAGGCTGACCTTTCCCATTCTGCTCATCATTACCAACTCTCTAGTGTGCTTAAAGAAAATTACTGGGTTACCTGTTGGCCATCTCCTCCTCATGTATAATCTCTGCAAATCACCTAACCTTTCAGGAATGCTTTTCATCACTCGTATCATTTTTTAAAAACTATGACACTGTTCAAGACTGTTACTATTGATATATGGGAATGAAACTCCTAACCTGCTTACTATATGTTCAGTATGAGTTCATGTTCTCTAAAATCAAAGAATGAATTTTAGGAACAGAGATTAAGAGCAGAATATATTTATTGAGAGAAACAAAGCTGATGAGAGACAGAAGGGGTTCCAAGTGGGTTGCCAAAGATTCCGTCTTTTTTAGGAACATTTTTAATAGAGTAAAACCACGAGGTAAGACAGGTTAAAGTTGATTAAAACAGGGTCTCACAAGATGGGCATACGGTCGGACAGAACTATGGTCAACCAGTAAGATTAACTGCTTAGGTAAAATTGATTAAATTGGGAACAAATGGGGAAGTGAGTCATGAGTCATGTAGCAAGCAGGAATGCTTAAGGAGCAGTGACTCTTCCTGTACGGTGTTGGAATGGTGACTCCTGGCTTCCTCAGGGTGATAGAAACCTATTTAGAATATCAGTTCTTAGGATGTGAGTGCATTTGTTTGATCTTTTGAAATGAGGCCTGGCCCTCAGTGGGAGGTGTCCATCTCCCTCAGTTGCAAGGTATCTAGACTTCTGCACTGGCTCCTTTGAGAGCCCAGCCTTGGCTGACTGCCTATAATACTTCTATCTTACTCCACTGCCTGTAACACTGTTACCTTCAAGGTTGTCATTTTCCAAACCTGCACAACCAAAAATGGCAAAACCTAACAGCCAGGGATATTTCACAGAAAACTATCACATTGTTATTTTTAAAAATACTTGACTGAGTACTCATGTGTACGATGCAGTGTTAGTGGACACTGGTGGGATCTTTTTTGTCTTTCATCTGTCAAAAACTTAATAGGGCCAGAGATATAGATCAGCGGTACAAGCACCTGCCTGGCAAGCACAAGGTCCTGATTTTAACATACATATATTTGCATATACAGTAAGTCCCCAACTTATGAAAGAGTTCCATTCTGGGAGAATATTTGCAAGTCAGAGTCTTTCATATCTAACAAAGTAAGCCTTATGCAGCACACCTGTAAAAGTCTGCAACTAGAATGTTTGTAAGTCAGGGACTTACTGTATTTTTCTGCTGGTGATGGTGGTGGTAGTGGTGTGTGTGTGTGTGTGTGCATGTGTGCGTGTGTGTGTGTGTGTGTGTGTGTGTATTATCACAGACAACTATTTCCTTCCAGACAGCTGCATGCTCATGTATTCTGCCATCACAGACTAGGTGAAAGAAAAGTCTGTTGTCATGGTTACTTTCTGAAAATCCTCACACACCTTGTTATGTATAAAGGTGAAATTACTACATGGTGTATAAAATTGATATTGTTACTTGAATAAATAATAACAGAAAAATTTAAGCCCAAGAGACAGCATAATTTTATAATGATGAATAAAAATGTCTTCACTATGATTATCTTCTTTCTCTAGAAACAAGACCTAAATGAAAAAAAAAAAACATACACAAAGGCATGTGGCTTAGAAAGAGTTCATGACAATCCGAGTGTTCTTAACTCCTGACACTTTACCTAAATGCTGCTACCATATCTATGAGAAACCTTTTTGGCTATTACGCAAGAAAGTCATATAAGCCTTTATACAATCCTACCTATCCTCACTGGAGACTCACACAGTGAGAGGCATATAGAAACATTCTCATGTACTACACAGTATAGAGAATACTATTTTGCTTCTTTTTTTATAACTATCAAATAAGTTTAAATTCATTTTTTTAAAAAAAGAATGTTGAGAGTTCAAATCAATATAATTCAAGTTGAAGTGTTCCCGCAGATACAGTGATGAGCAAACACAACTGCCACTCTCAGATGATTTAATAGGTTGGTGAGAAAAATACAATAAATTAAGCCAGTAATGTGAATTGGTACAAAGGAGGCAGAATTATGTGACTGCAAAACACAATGATGTTTCGTGGGGTCGACATTCCCATTACAAATTCAGAAGTCAATTAAAAACCCCTTTGGCTTGATATCCCATATTCCAGGTCCACTAGAATAGCAGCATCACCTCCACAGCCCTGTGCAGGGCCACACCTCCTCTCTGTAGCAGTCAGTGCCTGATGTCAACATCTGATATAACCACACCACATTTATCAAAACCAAGAAAGTAACATGACTGCAGCTTTAGGCTCTAAATTAGAGCTTTCTTTTGATGTTCAGGTTTTCTACTGATACTTAGAACTTACACACTGCACTTACTCCATAAGTGACAATTAACAATCTTCCTTTTCCTTTCATGACCTTCACACTTTTGGATATTACTGTTTAATTATTTTGCATAATGTTCCTTATTTGATTTTTGATTATATATTATTAACATAAATGCCATCATATAAAGATATATGATTTCAATATCTTCTCACTATCCTACAAGGAAACTGATGTAGAAATATTTTATCATTGCTGACATTAACCTTGATTGTGTAATATAGGTTGATCTTATTACCACTGATGCTATCCAAACCAAGTGCTTCCTGTTGGTTGAGTTTCTCCACTGTAAATTAACCACTTTTTGCTGCAATTAGCAAATAGTTTGAGCGGCGATACCGTAGTTTCAGACTAAGTAAATAGCCTGTTTCTTTTCCACCTTATTTTAGCATCCAGTGACAGACCTGGTTATCAATAATTATTTCTATAATTTTACATATAATGATTTTCAATTTTCCTTACCCTTTAAACGTGGTTTTTAAAACAAATTGATCAACTGCAGTCCTCTAAGGACCAAAAGACAAAGAGCTGAATTTCCCTGAATAGTGAGATGGAGAGGATTCCAGGCAAGGGTCTGAAGGATTGATACGAGCACAGCATGAGGCTCAAGGAACCAGTCTACCCCCATAGACAGGTGTCAGTCTTCAGTCCGACCGGATGGCTGCTTAGTTACTTTTTATTCACTTTTTTATTCCTTGTAGTGGTTGATTGGTAGTGTCAACTGGAGACATTTAGAAGCTTATCTAAATGGGTTAAGCAACTCTACACTCTAGGGTGTAGAAGACACACCCTGGAGTGGCTCATCACCTGGATGGTATAAAAGGGAAGGAGGAAAGACAAATGAGGAGGAGCTTCAGTCTTCGTCTTTGGTTTAGATGGCATCTCCTGGTTTCCAGTGTAGACTCTTCAGCTTGCTGGAATAGACTCTTCAGCTTTCCAGCATCCTTCTGTGGCAGACTCATCAGACTACTGGTGCAAACTTGCACAAGACATTAGGGTGAACTCCAGACCTTGGATTGAATCCTTCAGCCTCCAGCGTGCAGACACCCTCTGCACACTTCCTCATCCGACTCTGTGACTGACCACTATAAGGCAGTCTTGTCATTTCTTATACATTTGTATAGCTCGTGTTATATCTGTTTTCTCTAGTAAAACCCTGACTAATACAACTGTTGTTGAGTTGCCCAAAGTTAAGGAAGGGAAGGTTTATTTCCTACAGGTTGGAGGTTTCAGTCTATACTCAGCTAGCTCCAAGGCAGAGTGGCATAGCAGGCCACAGTTCATGGCTAGCTCTAAAGAGCCAATTGGCAAGAGAAAGAAAACACACCCCATACATTGTATCCTGGCTCCACCCCTGGGATGGGTGAAACACTCACACCACCAATCGTAGCGCTAGACAATGAACGAATCACAAACGCTAGATTTGGTCTATGATTGCATGAGGCTTGGTGGTGAGGCTACAGGAACACAAGCCACAACAGCTGCCTTAATCTGTTAGAATGGGCCCAGTCCACTTTTCTTACTTTATGATATCCCAATGTTTGAGCTAAGCCAGTTTATAAAGTTTCCATGAAGGCAACTGAAAATAAAAATGCAGAAAATATGTGGAAGTACCAAACAGTTCTTATGTTCTGACACCTTCTTTGAAAAAAAATGTATTTAAAAAATTTCTTAACAAGTATTTGCTAATGTTATGGTAGTACATGCATACATAAAATTGTTTACTGAGTAATAACATGTTAACATCGAAAATATTATGGATTCTTACTGTGATATTCCTATATACCATGGAAGATAAAATTCTGGGTGATGGAAGAAGGAATGTAGTAATTGTATAATTATTTAAACTCAAGGAGTTAGTGTGCCATTATGTCACATATACCCAGTAAGATTTTTATTGGACTTTTCACTGTAGTTTCTTTTGAACTTTTCAATAATGTCCTTTGAAGTTTTAAAGAGTAAATCTGTATTTGAGACCACCTTCTCTTCATTTTTTAAATCTTTTTTATATTGTTAATTGCATATTTCAATATTCATGCTATTCAAAAAAATTTTTTAAACTTTAAAAAGGCTCACATGAGATTCAAACTTACAAATCTAAATTGATTCAAAAGAGGAATAATTCACTTATCAGTCTGCTAAATTTGGTGAAAATTACCCTCTTCCATTTTAAAAGTTTCTGTTTTGTGACACTGATATTGATGAGTTGATATTATGATGCCACTGAGATAATGCAGGGCTTGCCCACAAATCCATATATCAACTTACTCCATTTGCTATTTTCTTTTTGTATGGACACAACTTTAGAGCTAGAATTTTTTATATTAATACTAACATCCTTTTAAATATCATAATGCATGACTCTACTGCTTTTTCAGTTACTGAAAAAGTCACTAAAAAATGAACAGTTTTATGTTTTGAAGTGTGGTAAAAACCTCATTACATCTTTATGGATGAAAGTCTTGCACCCTCAGAGCTAAGATACAGCCACATGGGAAAACTGTGAGAAGACTTATTATCTTCCTATAGCTGAATCCTTTTTTGGGACTTCTACATGAAGTCACAAGTTTGGAGCAGTTAATATTGATGACGAGAAGCCTAATGACCAAAATTCTAATGTAGTTCATGTAGTGACTCTGAGGCTAATTCCAAAGCAGCTAAGAAACAGATTCCCCACAAGGCAATTTGACAATGGTGTGGCCACCTGGGGATATTATTTCAAGAACAACAGGGTGTGAATTGTAAAGCTTTTGCACTCAAAAAGAAATCACCAACAGAGTGAAAAGAAACCCATGTGGTGGAAAAATTGTTTACCCAGTTTACCTTCAGACAGAAGACTTATATCTAGAACATAAAAAGAACTGAAAAAAAATCAATCCCTTCAAATAAAAAAAATGGGAATCTGAGATGAATGTACACTTTTCAGATGAAGAAATACAAATGATAAGTACATGAAAAAATGTTCAACATCATTGGTCATTCAAGAAATGCAAATTAAAATTCTCACTCCAGGAACAGTGGCTATGATCAAGAAACCAACCAATAATAAATGCTGGCAGGGCTGTGAGGAAAAAGAAACTCTTGTCCACAGTTGGTAGAAGAGTAGACTGGGGAAATCACTCTGGAAATCAATGTGAAGATGCCTCAAAAAAGTAGAATTAGAGGTCCCATTCAATCCAACTATTCCCATTCTGGCTATTTTCCCAGAAGAATTGAAAACATCACACCACAGAAACATATATGTATATCCATGTTTATAGCAGCACAATTTGTAATAGCTAAATCTTGGAACTTACTCAAATGCCCATTGCTGAGGAATGGATAAAAAAGAATGTGGTGTTTTTATGCATGGAGTACTACTCAGCTATAAAGAAGGATGAACTCGAGGCTTTTATAGGTAAACTGATGCAATTTGAGACAATACTCATGAGCAAAATAAAGTCACATGTGTAAACATTCTAATTCTCCCTGGTTTGAGAAACTGAAACAGTAAATAAGGTCCAATATCTACAATAGATATTGTAAAATGGGAAGAAACTGTTCAAAAGGAAAGCGCAATTAGGGTGAGGGAAGGGGGAACAGAAGGAAAAAGGAAAAGAATACAAGATAGTTATACTACTAGTTTCTCTTAGGTTCATTGGAAAGAAAGTTTTGTGTTAATATCATTTGAAGAATTTTTTGTGCCCATATCTTTTACTCTTTATGCTGAAGAAAATAATATGCATTGTATTAACTGTTTTTATTCTCCTATTTTGTTTTGAAATTTTGTTGTTTTTCCATAAAATTTTTAAAAAAATGGCAAGCTACAGCCACCTTCACAAGGCAATACTTGAGTTGTGCCAATGAAGAGAATCAAGTAAAATTTGAAAAGGTGAAAAACCCAAGAAAAATGTAATTACATAGAAAAGAAGGAAGTTGCAGGGCTGTTTTCAAAAGATTAACATATTTCTAATGACCTGATATGAGTTTTAATGTGCAAAGTGGTTTCTTAGGTTCTGACCATTCTGAAATGTGGCTAATTCACACAGAGCTGGTTACAGGTTTAAAAAGATGCTACTAGATCTCCTACCAGAAGTTCCTGGCAATTCTTAGGTAGATCTTAATGAAAGCAATCGAGATTTAAACACCAATAATTTTAAAACATCATACTACACAAATGGATTGTATCTGCAAATCCCAGTCTTTAAATTGATTTTGTTTTAATTGTTTCAGTGGACAACATATGAACACTATCTTATGAAACATGTACTGTCTTTAAAGAATTTATAGGTAGGGGAACAGGGATTTAGCTCACTGACTTAAGCTCCTGCCTGGCAAGCGTGAGGTTGTCAGTTTGATCCTCAGTACAAAAAAAGAATTTATAGATGAACTGTATACTTTTCTTGGCTATATACTTTAACAGGTTCTATTTTATTCTCAAAACTAATGCTAGTCCTTTAAAACATATTTGTATGGATAGGCCACAGTTTGGCTACCTGGTGGAATATGTAGATAAGTACTTCATGTACTCCTTGTATAGCTGTGTCACTGTTTAGTGTAGCACATGACAAGTTTCCATAGGACCTGCCCTCCTCACAACCCTGGTCCCCTCCATGGCCTTACACCTGCCAAGGATTGTCATAATTGGTGCAGCTTTCTTTTTATTGCACTTGTGGAATACGATGAAAAACGCAAATGACACAAGGCCAGCTCCACTAAGGTAGCTCTCAGTTCTCATAGACCAGAAGGTGTCCCGAGAGTAGATTCTAGAGAGCATGTTACATACCATGGAGAACTCTGTCATTGTTTGTTAGTTTTGACAGGACCTCTGATTACATGGGTTGTAGAACATTTCTAGGAAAGTGCAGGGCAATACAGTTGAAAAACAGATGGGACCAATGAGAGCCTAAACCAAAGCCAACAGTGTCATCTGGTTCTGAAAGTGTTGGCCACTTTCCACCCTTAAACTGTCCCACTCTCCTGTTCTGACTTTCTGGTTGGGTTCAGCATCACCTGTATGTTGGGGCACCAACTGATGATGAGGGGCCAGGGCAGCCTCTGAACGAGACAGGCAAGAAGGGAGGAAGGGGAAAAGGACTCAGAGAGGCAGACTTCAGCACAACCAACGCCCTCTTCTATATTCAGAAGATGCAATATTTTAAACTACTGACCTGAAAGGATATCCCTTAAAAAGTGAATTACACTAAATACCACATACTATTATAATTGCAAAAGGTGATGCTTCATGTCTTTGATAAATCTTAATGAAATGAAACTTTCAGCCTCCTTAGAAACATGGGTATTTTCATGATCAGGCAGTTACTATTGTAGCATGCCATGCAGTTTCCTGAAGACCTTTAGAATACTTCACCTTGGAAGGATTTTTTAAAGAGCAATGCAAAACTCACTGACTACTCTCCATGCCTTTATAAGTTCACAGAGAGCTTTGTAATTGTTCTAAATCACCATATTTTTAGACTGTAGCTATCAAAATAGCTTTACCTATTTTCCTTTTACCAATTAGGGTCACTTAAACAACCAAACCAAAGAGAACACAGACACAGCAGTCTCCTAAAAGGATGAAGAGTGAATCAGTTCTTCATGTCCAAAATTTTTTATTTGCTTACTAACATCAAGAGCTCTCTTCACAGGTAAAAGAAAAATATCCTTTTTAACATGTTTTTTCCTAGAAAGGTTTTGATCATGTAGGAGTTTCTGTTTGATTATTTGTGAACAGTATTTAATTCTCAGTATCTTTTCTTCCTCTCATGGACATTGTAGAATGTTATGTACCCAGTAGTTACTCCCTAGGTGCCTTCTAATTTATAAAAACATTTCAGGCAAATCATTTATATCATCATGTCACTTTCCACTTTGAGTGGCACAAGAATAAAAGAGAAGCAAACCATATATACATTTTACTATGGAAAGAAAATACAAGACTTAATTTATTTTTCCTCTTATTCCTAGAAGGTCACTATTTTTCATGTCTAGTACTTTCAGACATTAAAAATATTAAACTAATTTTGACTAAAGTAAATGTGTTTACATGGTAAGTGAATTTATTCTTCTCAGCTGCACAAAATATGGTTCAGGATATAAATATATTAAGGGAAAAGGAAATAATAGAGATTGTTTTATTATTCCTTTTTCTTCAGCACTAGGAATCACACTTATGGCCTTGTGCGTGGTAGGTGAGAACCTTAACCTGAGGTACATCCTTAGGGAAGAAACTATGAAATAAACGCTGAGTGAAAATGACGGAATACCTGGGAAGCCATGAGAATGGGAACTCCTCTATCTCACATGCTCATTTTAATGTGGCATTCACTACTGTATTAGATGTCGTAATGGCTAAAAACCAGTAAGTAACTTGGGAAGCAATCCAGTCCTTTTTTGAAGAAACTCATCCTAGCTCATTATGTGAATCTATAAATCCAGGAGCACAGCTCATTATGTGCCAAGTAGTATGCTACTTTCATATATATGAGCCCATGACTAAGAAAATAATATAGAAATAATTTGACCAAAAAGCAAAGCCAACAAAATTTGTCAAGTCACAGACCAGCCTTTAAACTCAAATCTTCAAAGGTCATCTAATAATTTTACTTTAGTGACTCGCAATGGTACGTATGTACTGTGGGGAGTGGCTGACGCTCCAGACCAGTGTGAAGAGCTGGAGCAAGGCCAGTGCTGAGCACAAAGTGGCCAAGGCAAGCCACATGAACAAGCTGCTGCAGTCCAGAGAACACTAATCCCTTAGGTTGCCATGCATGCAGGTTGCTAGGCAACAGGGTATCACATGAAACTAACCTGCTGAATGTATAAATAAATGCCCTACCGTGGTTGAGCAGTTCCTTTCTTCCCATAAGGACAGAGGCTTCCACCTGATCCCAGCGTTCTGTATCTTGTCTTTATTTCTTCACCTTCTCACCACCCTTCCTCACCCCAGGAAGTTCAAGAGCCATAAGGGCTGCAGCAGAGTGGTGCTTGAACAGGTACGTGGGGAGTCAGGAAATTCTTCCTTTAGCAGGTGAGAAGAACACCTCTAATGTGCACAAAAAAGGGAGGGAAATGTACTCAGTATCGAGGCCACTGCCATGATCAATAGTGAGCCCAGAAGCGTATTGATAGCCATTGTACCCATTAGTATCATACTGAGCCCAGGTATAAAACGTGGGGCACACTGGTTCTCAAGAACCACAGATGTACATGGAAATGCTGGCTGTATCTTTGGTTGTTTTTTTTTTTTTTTTGGTACCGGGGATTGAACTCACGACCTCACGCTTGCCAGGCAGGCACTTAAGCCACTGAGCTAAATCCCCAGCCCGCTGGCTGTATCTTTGATTCCAGTATTTACTTTCTTTTTGTGGATTTGGATTAGAGAGTGTCTTAATAGTCTATAGTGGTAATCTCCTTGAGATGATCACAAAGGATTTGGCTCAGAGAAGTATTTTAAAATCAAGTCCCAAGGGAGAAAAAAAGGACAAGCAACAGCACCAATGATAGAATTCAAGCCTTCTGCCTTTGCTCAATTAGATAACGATGGAACTGTGGGGACACAGGACCCTTACCCACTAAAGGAGTGTTTCACTGTGAATTCCATTTTACAATACCTGATAACCTTCACTGAGCCACAACCGCAATTTCTGCCTCTTCAGTTCAGAGAAATTATCCTGCACCACAGATTGGAAACTTTGCCTCCCAGGGAGTACAGCCATTTTCTTTCTTTCTTTCTTTCTTTCTTTCTTTCTTTCTTTCTTTCTTTCTTTCTTCCTCTCTCTCTCTCTCTCTCGAGATTGACACTAAAAATAGTCAGATGAGAGGGGAGTCTATGGCAGGTTTTCAACATATATACCATGTTACCGAACTTGAAGTCCCCAATAACCAAGAACAAGTTGTGAATCTTCATGAGGTTGTATCTTTTAAACCTGAAAGGAATTAGCAAGGGGCTACCACCTATGATCCTATAGCCCCCTTTACTTTGGGTTTAATAGAACTCCTAGGAAAACACGTTATAGCCCCAAATGATTGGAAAGGAATAGTGAAAGCATGATTAAGTCCAGGGGACTATTTACTGTGGAAAGGGAATTTTTTAAAAATTGTGCATGGATCAGGCCACTGGCAATGCTGCTCACAACATAACCATTACAAAAGACATGTTAACTGCAGAAGGTGCCTTTGCTGCCATAAATGATCAATTTACATTTGAACTGCAAGTATATGAGCCAATTAAAATAGCTGCCACAAGGGCTTGGAGGGAACTTCCTTCAAAGGGTGAGACATCCTTGATTTGACTTACACTCATCAGGGTTCCGATGAACTATTTCAAGATTTTGCAGCATGCTTATTGCAAGCTACTGGAAGGCTATCAACACTAAGTGACACAAAGGCTAGCAAGTTAATCATTTAACAATTGGCTTTTGAAAACACAAATAGATGGTGCAAAGAGGCTTTAAGCCCACAAAAAATGGATTACGCTGTCTAAGATGATGCAGCTGGTGGCATAGAGAGGAGGGACAAAATTCCAGCAGCCCTGCCTCTCAGATACTATGGCACAAACTCCACTTGGGGCTCTACCAACCTTTAAATTGAAGGTACACCTGTGCCACAGGACTTGGCACCAGGCTGCAAGAGCTTCAGTGGCCTTCTGAAAAAAAAAAACCAAACAAACAAATAAAAAAATAAAATGTCCATGGCTGAAGAGGCTATGAGGTAGGTAGCCGCAGCCAGAGGTGAGAACGTTGAATGGGAACCTTGGGTGCCTGAACACAGATGACAGGCTTTTTTTTTCCTTAAAACTGAGAATGGCCCAGCCTATGCAAGTCACCTTCCAATGTTTTGTACAACTTCTCATATTTTCCTTACCACAGAAATTCTTTATAATCCTCAAGGTCAAGGAACTGATGAACATGCTCAATGTATGCTCTAAATTCAATTACATAAACAAAATGGGGGAATCCTTCCCTACAAAATTTGCACCTCATAATAGACTTCACTTGCCAGTATATAGTATTAACTTTTTAAATCCTGCTAGGCATAGAACTACAGCAGCAAAAAGACAATTCAACAAGGTAAAGGAAAAGAAGCTAGGAAGGATCCTAGCCTGCTACTCATTTGGAGTAGAGGATATACTTGTGTTTATCCAGAAAATGTTGAGAAGCCTATCAAGTACCAAAGTGTGCTGTTCAGCTATATCATGGACTCAAACCTGGAGGAGTTGATTCCACCTTTCAAGAAGCTGATGCTCAGTCCTACTACAGTGATGCTTCAGAGACCATGCCACACCAAATAGACAAAGATGAGGTTAGAGCTGATCTGTGGTCAACTACTCGTGAACACTATATAGAGATTTAAATACTATAACATCTACGGTTGTTAAAAAATAATGGCTGTAATTTATGTTCTAAGGTGCTTGATGTTAAGATAAGATAATAACATTAAGCTTACCATCTCTATGACACTGAATGTTATCAATCTTTTCTTCTGGATGTTCAATAACTGTTTGGAAACCAAAAACTAGAAAAATAGATGGTCTAGGAAGACAGCCAATATTTTGGTCCTAAATCTCCAAGTTCAATGAGGACCTAGGACATGAGAACCTCTGCTGCAACATTCCATGACTCAGTGAATCCCTGGTCTTCTGACCAAGGAGATTGTGGGACCACACAGGAAAGTGATCAACAATATGTAGTGTGCCTAAGGAGAGTCATCAGAAGAAAAAAATCTGTTAAGCTTTCATAGAAAGCAACTTGGTCAAGCAATGGTCATGACTTAACCAGGCAGCTGACATTCATAGAAGTACTAAGAGGTGCTGTGTATGATTTTAAGGTAAATCCTGAGGAAGATTAACTGCCCTTAATAAATAGCAAAATATTAATTTTAATTCATATAGGTCTCAATTTAACTTGATCTTGAATTTCCATCAGAAAAACATAACCATAAGAAAGAGAATCATCTTCAGAGTCTTCCAAACACAACTCTTCCAATTTCAACTGACCACCCACTGCTTGCAACTACAAAACAGAAAAGGGGAAGAGGTGGGGAGCAGCTGAAGCTGAAGATTGATCACACATACAAGGATGGAGCAAGGCAGGTCCTGAAACAAAGAGCACCCAAAACAAGTAATGTAAACTAGCTGTTCCAGTCCAGAGAACACCAAGCCCTTATGTTGCCATGTATGCAGGTTGCTAGGTAATAGGGTATCACATGAAACTAACCTGTGAAATGTATAAATGAATGCCCTATGGTGGATGAGCAGTTCTTTTCCTCCCATCGGAAGTGAGCGCTTCACCAGATCTCACCTTTCTGTGTCTTCTCTTTATTACTCCACCTCCTCGCCACCCTTCATGGTCCTCATAGAGGGAAGTTTGAGAGCCAATATGCTCAAAATCACTAATCATCAAGGAAATACAACTCAAAACCACAGTAAGCTATCTTTTCACCCCAGTTAGAATGACTAAAAAATAAGAAAATAAAAAATGCTGACAAGGTTATAGAGAAAGGTAAACTCAAACTACTGTGAAAAACGTAAACGATAGACCAGGTGTAGGAAGGTTTCTCAAAAAACTAAAACTATTATACATTATAGCAACCTCACTGCTTGGTATATTCTAATGCAATGAAATTAGTCTATCAAAGAGTTGCTTGAACTCTATTTTTTATTGCAGCACTACTTACAGTAGCCAAGATATGGAATCAATTTAGATGATCAATGAGAGATGCACACATAAATGCTGTACCTAAGAACAGTGGAATATTATCTAGCCATAAAACAATGAAAGCTTGTCATTTGTAGCCACACAGAGAGAACTGGAGGACATTACGCTAGGTAAAATAAACCATCTGTGAAAACTAAAAAGGTTGATTTCATAGGGGTAGAGAGTAAGACTGCAGTGTAGCTCAGTGTTACAATGCTTGTCCAGCATGTGTGAGGCACTGGGTTTTATCCCTCACACTGAAGAAAAAAAGAGATCGAGAAGAATAACAAAAGGAAGAAGAAAATAGAACACTCATCACTGGAACTAAGAAATGAAATACGGAAGGGAATAGAGAAAGTTTGGATAACAGGTAGTAAAACACAGGTAAACAGGAAAAAAGGTGTGCTAGAAGCATACAGAATAGTAGAACAGCTGTAGTCTGCAACAATTATATATGTATAGAGAGCTGGAAGAGATGATTTTTTAATTTCCCATGACAAAGAAATTATAATTATTTAAGGAAATGGAAATGTTACTCTGATTAGATCATAACACTGCTTATATATCAAGCTATCACATTTTCCTAATAAATAAGTAATAATTATGTCAATTTTTAATTCAACGAAATATATAATGCATGTGTGTACATGCTATTTTTATCTATAATATTTGATTCTGAGACAAACTTGGATATAAAAATATGTCATAAGAGGTCAACCAATTACAAAGCAAGTAGAGAAAGCATAACTTAGTGATCTTGAGAAATTTATTTAATCTCACTGTATCTCAATTTCCTTATGTATAACACAGGAATAATAAGAGGATGTGGTAAGGGCAAAAATGATAAAATTTTTATTTTCTATTTTTCTATTTATATTTATTTATATTTACATATTTTATATTTATTATATGTATTTATATTTTCTATTTTATTTTATAAGCTTTTAGCATAGGGTCTGCTGCACTGAAAGTGATCAGCATATATTAGCTGGAGTTATTACTGACAATTTTCATAACATTTCAGTGATACTGCAAGAAGATTTACAATGGAGGAAATATATGATCTGACTTGGGTTTCAAAGGTAAACTGTTGCTTTAGCATTGTAAGCAGATTGTAAAGGAGTAGGGCACATGCAGAAAAACCATCCCGTCAACCACTGTAATAACTACCAAGATGAGAGAAGAGTGACTGCTGAGAAGCCTTGCAGTTGGAAAGAGATCACAAAGGAGTATTTTATTGCCTATGATATTTGGAAGAATGGGTCAAGATACTAAAAACTGAATTTTCTTGTGGGTGGTATTACAATCTGAATGTATTCTCAAAAAATTTTGTTTTCACATTTAATCACTAATTACTAACACAGTAATATTAAGAGATGAGGGTATCTAGGAGGTGGCTAAGTCAGAAAAATAAAGCCCTTAAAAACAGGCATTAATGTTAGGTATACAGATTAGTGACAACACTTGTCTAGTATGTCTGATGCCCTAGGCTGCATCCCCAGCACTTAAGAAAAGAAAAGAGAGGAGGGAGGGAGGAGTTCCAGGGGAAGCCCATGGTTCGCTGTCTCTAAGGCAGAAACATCATGTCAGAAGCAGATTGAACAAAAATGTTCAATTCATGGTGGCTGGGAAGCAGAGTAAGAAAACAGTACCAGAGAATAAGCAGCCAAAGATCACACATAAACTTGGAGGCCATACCTCCATTACCCACTCAGATGCACCCAAAGTGCACTCCACCAACTCCACAGGTGGATCCCAAAGCCAATCAAGTTAGTACAATTAAGTGACTGGGGGGATGGAGTTTGGAGTGTTCAGATATTTAAATGGTTGAATATATGGATGGATTAAAAAGATCAGGACAGCCATGAATTCATTTTGTACATATCCAGGTGGAAATGCCTATCAAATATATCTGGAGATGTCAAAGATGTAGTTGCAAAAACAAGGAGAGAGGCCTGAGTAAGGAGACTTAAAAGTGGAGTTGCTATTGATTAAATTACGTTATGTGGGAAGACAAATGTAAGATACCAAGTGGAAAGAAGGCAATTCTAAATGAATACTTAATCATAAAGTAAGCTAATTTTTTCCCTGAGATTTTATCTTAATCCTTAAATTATCTGAATAATGGCTAAATTGTATGTACATCACACTTTGATGTTTTCTGGATATTGTTAGATGCATTTAGAAGTCTTACATTCTTTGGGCTGGAGATTTAGCTCAGCAGCACAAGCACTTGCCTGGCAACTGCAACTTTATGAGTTCAATCCCTGGTGCCCCCCCCAAAAATCTTATACTCTTTGAAGTCACAGACTAGAATAAAAAACTCACAGCTTAAAAAACTATCACAACACATATTTGGGTAAGAATACAAAAAATGGCTAATATTAAGGAAAGAGAAGATAGTTCATGAATGTCAATTGTTGACCCAAGACACATTAGATTTGCCTTAGTTTCAAAGATGAAAATAACTCCCATGCAGGTCATGTAGCTGCACTCTCTAGTAATTTAGCATTTGTTCATTGAGCCAACCAGTCACTTCATATAAGGAGTAAGTATGAAAAAGCAAAGCCTGTACCTAGTGGAGCCCCCTAGAGGACACAGTATTTCAAGTATTCCCCTGTGTTCTACTAAGCATTCTCCCATGGTACTGGGATGCACAGAGATACAGCCAGTCACTGGATACTTTGGAAAGGGAGTGACTTCCCAGATAGATCTAAGGCTATCAAGGAACTCACAAAATATAGATGACAGAATGGAAAAGGCATGCTAGAAGAAGGAGCACACAGTGAATAACACTTCTACAGCTTTGAGTCTCTGCTGTATATCAATCACATCTGTGCTGTGGATGGGTGGATGGGTGGATAGGTGGATAGATGGATTTTGCAGTACCATGGCTGCAACTAGGGCCTTCACACTGATCTACATTCTCAGCCCTTTTTATTTTTTCAAACAGTCTTCTCACAAAGCTGTCAAAGCTCAACGCAAACTTGTGCTCTTTCAGCCTCAGCACCCAAGTTCTGGGATTACAGGTATATGCCACCATACTCAGTCTCTATACTCATTTTTAACTGTTTTTAAATCATTAAAATTACATAAATGACCATTTAAATTAAGAAAAATAAGTAAATCTGATCTGCAGAACAAATCCACTTTACTTTCAAAGGGCATCACTTGGGTATTCACTCTTCCAAGAAAGACATTTTAAAATATAGACCAATTACATCAGTTTTTAAGCATAAAGTGGAAGCATGTCAGGAAAACTTGCTACCTACTTCCTGGACTAATACGACCAGAATACAGGAAATAGCTGAGTACCTGGAAATCTAAATTGTAGCTTAAAATGCAAACACTGTGAGAAGTCTGGTTGTCCTTTACATACACTTTAATGTGGCCTGAGTGTATCGAGTTCTAAGGACCTTCCCCGAAAAAAACTAAAGTTAGAGAGGTCACAAAATAATAACTAATAATGAGTAGGCTTAGGAACATCAAAGATAAACTAATGTTACCTTAAAGGCTGCAGTAAATTCTCTTATAAAATTATAAAGATATACATATTTGATAAATATAAAAGCTGTTACTTTACCATAACATCATTTGCAAACAAGCTATAAAAATGCTTTTATATGAGAAAAGGACTCTTTTACAGTCTTGGTGTATTCTGAAATTATGAGCAAATATCCCGAGCATCTTGGGGACTACTGTAGGTGAACAAGACCCTGTTTCTTCGCTTAGGCAGGAATAGCCATAAAGCAAACCCCAAAATTCTCAGAAGTAAGATAAATAACCTCTTTCAGTCTGAGAAAGTGCATTGTAATATTTAAATCTATTTCATTGAGAAAGGCCCCATTTATTAACTCAATAAGCTAATTAGGGGATAGATTCCGAGTGAGGATAAGCAAAAATTACAAGTGACTTTCTTAAATACTAAATATTGAACATCATAACCACATTTCTAAAACTTTCCTCAATTAAAAAAACCAATAACTTGATTATTTATATCTGAGTAGCAGCTAAAACAAATTTACGGAATGGATTTTAGAAACCAGGGTATTCCCCTATCCCATAACTTCTAGTTTAAAAGTGTAATGTCATTCACAAGATTTAGATACAGTTTGGCTTATGCCGTTGCATATTAATGTGTGGAAGTACCTAGTGACAGTCAAATGCCTCCTGGTGGAACAATGGTCAATGCTGGGCCGAAAGGCATTCCAGAGCTAAGGAGTTCACAATGCACATACAGTTGTGTGGAGGAAAAGCCTTCCTGGAGTATAGAACTCAAGAAGCTAAGTCTATGATGTTTACTGGATTCATAAATGAAGAATATTAAATCAGTTTTTTATTAGATAATAGGGAGAGAAAAGCAAGTCTAAAATTGGTCAATTGGCAGACTCGTGTTTATGGTTATTTGTGTTAAAGTTTTATTGTAATTAAATGTACTTTAATATTGAAAAGATGGAACAGATGAGTGGACAACATAATAATAGTAACTGAAACATTCTTTGATCAGAGATTAACTCCGAGTACTAAGTAGGAAACTAAGCCTCATAAAAGTAAATAAAGCTATGTTTCCAACACAACAGTTGCTCCTGATGGAAACACCAGGTAAAGATGCATTTGAGGACTGAACCCACAGGGCAAACATAATATCCAAGTTATAGTAGGTCAGAAGAAAGTGTCTTTTTAAAATAATGAAGAAGCTTTTCTAGAATTCCTGGGACAACCAGTTCATAATACAATACTGTTTTGTGCAGTCCTGCATCACCTCCCGAAACTGTGTGAACCTAGGTCAAAGCAAGCGGAAGTATTAAGGAATTTATGCATACATTTGGTGGCCTATGAAGTTGAGAAGACACCATTAATACAGAAAACAAGTAACACTCTGCAGTGGGGATCATACCACAGCTCAACCTGCCAAAAATCTGGGGAAATGTGAAAATTTAAAATGCAGGCTTGTGCGCTGTACATATGGAATATTTTGAAATATATTCATTTTGGAAGGTGCATATATAGATTCTTTCCTTTTCGTTCCATCCTGATTCATACTTACCTTCACCGGCCAGCTATAACAGTAGGGTCCCAGGCAGTTTCCCCAAATCCCATTTCTCTTCATTCCAGAATAGACTACAAACTGCTGTCATATTGGTCTTCTCAACTGCTGCTCCAGGAATGTCATTTCATTTCTCAGAACCCATTCATAGCTCTTCATTACATACTGAATCAATCACAACTGATTTGTCACAGAAGCAAACACAATACATAACCATACCTCACTCTATCCTATCTCCTAGCACTCCACCACTCTTACATCCTTTTCTCTTCATTCAAGAGGATGATAATTGCCTGGTAACACCATGTGCCACACTTGTCTGCTTGCCTCTGTTCACGCTGTTGATTGTTTCTACTGTCTGGGTCATGGCATCACTCTGATCCTACGCCTCAGGCCTCTCTTACACTACTTTCTCCACTCATCTCTGCTTGCTCTCTCAATTACATACAAGCGCTGCATTTTCACATTCCTTCGGAAATGTCTCATGGTGATCAGTGGGCCCTCCTTTTTGTCATGGTGGTTTCTACAATTGCCTTATTACATTTAAAGTTAGTGAGTTTACACCTTGTAGAATGTAACACATTGCTCAAAAATGCACAGGCAACAGCATA
This sequence comes from Dolichotis patagonum, assembly GCA_004027295.1. NCBI lineage: Eukaryota > Metazoa > Chordata > Mammalia > Rodentia > Caviidae > Dolichotis > Dolichotis patagonum. The sequence goes on along the minus strand of PVJX010005936.1, from coordinate 50,879 downwards.
TATGTCAATCTGAACTTTGAATACAGCAGCATCTGAAGCCTCATTTGGTGTCTGGGTTTTGAGTTTTAATGTTTGTAAGTACATCATCTTGAAGGACTTTTTCCATTTCTTTCACTTTTATTTACACACAGATGCAAAAATCTGTAATTTTCTTAACCTTAAAAGAATAAAAAAAAATACTTGGCTACTATATATATAAACACAAAAAGGTAAGCATTGTTTCATGGAAATATACCTGGTTTACTAAAAAGTGTGTGGAAAATTACAGAACTAAACATTTATAAATATTCAAGCACACATAATTAATATTTAGGTATAACTCTATTTTTCATTGTTCATTGAACAACTGCTGTGATATCTTTGCTTTTAAGAAAATAATGATTCTGCACCATGATAAGTATGTATGTGTAATTGTTTTTGTGTATAACTAGCAGATATAAGCCAAGAATAAGCTATGTATCTTTCTCTTCACTTCCTAGCTGAAGATGATCCCAAACTCTGAAAAGCATATATTATTCCTATACAAGTGATTGTTCTGAACATCTGTAATTATTGGAAATTATCTTCTCCTATAATGTGCTTTCAGCTTTGAAGACTTCTTCCTTTTTTCTTCTCTGTCCATAATCACCAACCAATGCTTCCTGCCCAGCACTCTGCTCCTCGTGCCTAACTTCCCCTCGGAATACAGACCAGATGTTCACTTACTTCCATTCTAACCTTCTCATCTGTGTGCAGAATCTAGCACGTGGCTGGCTCTCTTGAAAAACTGTGTGAACAGCAACATAGAAGCTCTATCTCAATCTATGAGATGCCATGATATGTCTTCCCTACAAAGACCGATCATTTTAAATTCAGTATATCTAAAACACAAGTGTCACCTCTTCTCCCCCAAACTTCCCTGCTTCCCTTGCCCTTTCCCAGTTTTCTTCTATTCCCTTTTTTATATCACTGGGTCTTGAACAGGATGAAGTCATTTCTTTTTATTTCCTGTTTTCTGCTATTTAAATGTTAATTATTCCCATTATCTTGTCTCTAGAGTCTCATTCTGAGCTACGTTTTACATCATGCACTCAATCACAGCACAACTATTCCCTCAGTGTATGCCACATGACAGACACTGGGTTAAGTTCTGTGTGTATTACTGTAACTGACCTTCAAACTAACTCAACGAGAAGATGCTACTATTATTTATTCCTTCAAAATTAGAAAAGTCTTTCTTTTTAATATTTATTGAGTATAATGATATATAATTGGATACAAAGCTATCCGATATACAACTTTTTATGTCTGCACTACAAAATTAAGTATGTAATATCTAAAATTTAATTTTTCCCTAGAATAATTTTCTCTAATGAATATTTAGAAATAGTTGTTTTGAATAAAGGTTAAGATAATATTACTTTATTCTGATAAATGAATATCCTTAGAAAGATAATTTTCTGTTTTACTTCAGTGGTGTGGCTCTAACCATTCTCATCATATCCACATTCAGCAAGATGAATTATTGTTTACATTTTTGCACTCTCCAAATTCCAAGTATATTATCCAGAGACTGACTTTAGTGCAGTAATTTCAAATAATTATTTTTAATAAAATATAAATGGCCACAGCTATGAAATAATTCAGTTGATAAAAATTACCATAGGGCCAAGGATATAGGTCAAAGGCACAAATGCCTGCCTGGCAAGTGTAAGGTCCTGAGTTTGATTCCCAGTACAGAAAAAAAAAATCACCATAAAATTTTTTAAAAGGTATTATTTAAGCTTCTTCCTTTGGGCACTATCCTTTATCCTCTTGTCTGAGTACTAATAAAAGATAACTCATGTCTACAAAATAAACTTCACAATTAGAAATGGAGATAAAATTTCAAATGCAGACAAGGAAGAAAACTCTACTCAAACAAAGGAGGATCCGTCCAGCAAAAAGTGAAGCACTGGTGGGAGAGAAAATCAGTGAGTGTACCTAAGAAGGCAGCACCTGGTTTGCTCCACCAATTCTGACAAGTGCAGGCTGGTTATGAAACACCAACACAGACACTTCAAAACATGGAAGATGCAGAGCGTGTGGCAGCTGCAGCACATTGTAACGAAACTCCAAGGGACGTGGCTTTTTTCTTTCCTTTTTTAATAAAGCCACTTTGTGGAATAAACAATCTACCAGAAGCAATTGTGACTCTGATTCTTATAACCTACGAATACCTGTGATCATCTGTGAATAAAGAATACCAAGTGAACTAGGGAAAACATCCAGAATGTTGTCAATAGCACACCTCGGAGCGAAGGAATCATGTACTAGACACTGCTTTTGACTATTTCGTCTAATCCTCTGTACAGGTCAATGATGTGGCTCCACGCATTCCCCTTTCTATGGAGGAGGAAACTGGGATCTGAAAGTCTCCTTATTTAAATCATACCCTGAACAACTTGTGAGGCTGAAACAAGCCCTTGATTTCTGCTTAGGATTAGGAATTCTTTCCTCTCTGGCACAGCATCTCTCTTCAAGGTTAAATATAATAGAGGACATGTTGACATGTCCTCTATAATAGAGGTACGCTGACAAACATACCTGTCACCATTCCAAAGCCCCTGACATGGACCAGGGTTTGGGAGAGGTGGTGTGATACAAACCAGTGAAAGTCTAAAAGATCCAGGAATATTCAGGTTAGGAAAGGTAGGGAAGAGTGGAAAGTGAGGCTGACCCATACTTCCATCCTGCTCAATTCTAGAGGCTCACCACCAAGCAATTTTGGCTTTTATGTGATAAGAGAGGAAAGGAGGAAGAAGAGAGGTGAAAAAAGAGAAAGGAGGCAAAACTGAGGGAAACGAGAGAGAAAAAAAGACAAGAGTGAGCCTCAAATATGGAGAGAATGATTCGGATGAATTAATATCCCACTCTTATAAGGAAGTGCAAAATTAAAACTTCTTCATCTTCTGAAACACGTGACTAGAAAAGACACAAGGCTAGAAAACCTCTTTCTCTCTCAAAAGTGTCTCAGGCACTTTTAAAGGTGCCTGCACATTACAGAATGCTTCGTTAGATTTCTTTTTCAAGTTCCAGTGACTATTTGGAGTGTTTCTTAATTTATATATGGTATGATGCTGTTATGCATGGATCTCATGAAAAAGGAAAAGATGTGTGTGTTCTTAAGTGTGAGAACTGAGGCAGGATGAGTAGGTAATTAAAAGAGGTGGATGAAGCTAACAAAAGCCTGTTTCTTACACTATCCATTTCCATCAAAAAATAAATCCGTCATTCATGCATAAAATATAATCTGAATTTTACATCAATGCTGTAAAGTTACTTATGGAATGTAAGTTTTTAAAAATATTATTGTGTTATAAAATATAATGGAAATTTTTTCTTTCCCTCAAAAATAAACTCAAATGCCACAGACATTTCCTAAAAATTCCAGCTGTCTGCTTGCTCTTCTTGTGCCTCCACACCTATTTTATTCTATTTTCACTATTAGTTCAAAGGTGTATGCTTTGATATGTAATTTCATGTTAAAGCTTTTTAACAGAATTAAGGTTTCTCCAGTAGATTAACCAGTTTATTTTCATATAATGCTGATATGCATTGCAAAATTAGTGTTTTGATTGGGAAACTTTCATATTACTTAAAAACTGTTATCCCAATGAAAAAAATTGACTTCAAATCAAATGAGAGTTTATTCCAACAATTTAACAAGTATACTAGTGTATGCATGAATGTGAAATTTTGGAAGAGCCAGGAATTGGAGGAAATAATTTCTAATTTCTAATAAAGTCCAAAAAAACTTCTAGTAAAAATATTTTTACATTCTACCACACCCAGTGCACTGCATTTTTCCACTCCTATGTTGTTTTCTCCACCAAAGTAGTCATAGCCCAAGTACATTTTTTTAAATTTTTTTTGTTTGTTTTTGTTTTTTTTATCGGTACCAGGGATCGAACTCATGACTGCCTGCTTGCAAGGCAGGCGCTTATGCCGCTGAGCTAAATCTCCAGCCCCCCAAGTACATTTTTCCAAATGCAGAATAACTAATCATCCATCCATCCATTCACTCATTCATTCAGCTCAATTAAAATATCATTTATTTTATACCTACCATGGGCCTGGCCTATATTAGGCACCAAGGAATCAAGATGAATAGAATGTACCCTGGAAACAGAGATCAAAGAAGGCATCAGAAAATGAATATATACCCTCTGTGTCTAGATAGGCAGAATTCACATTCTCCAAATGGCCATATTCCAAAACTGATGTATAGAATGAATGTACTCCTCATCAAAATACCAACAGCATCCCTTACAGAATCAGACAAAACAATCCAAAAATTTACATGCAATCAGAAGGGATCCTGAGTAGCACAAGCAATCATGAATATTCCTACTCTTGAGGCCTTTAAAAGACTGAAAGTTAATCAAAGGTTATCAGGTAATGAGAGTAGAATGAAGGAACAGCTACATTAAATACATGAGCAAAAAATAGGAGAACAAGATCCCAAACACTCAGAAATCTCACGTCTCATTGCACCTTCACACACAAGGTGCAATGAACAATTCACCAACGTGGTTGACAAAGTATTCTTTCCTGCATGTCTGTCCCTATTCTTTCCACTTGTCCCTCAAGCAGGCTGGCCATTTTCTCCCTCACATTCTGTGGGATTACTTATTTACTTCTCTGAGATAACAAACACCCTATGTTATGTCCCAAGGCTTCTCTCGTAGGACTGAAACCACTGGACAGCAAGAACTAGCTCCTTCGATTTCTCATTGCGAATGCTCACCATTTAAATGTGGAACGAATGAAAACAAAGAAGAAAATATAGTGGGCTACCCGCATGTGGAGTTCTGAGGATTCAAGAAACCATGAACTGAAAATATCAGAAACAAAATAGGATGGGCACTGAATATGTACAGACTTTGTTCTCGTCAGTATCCTTTAAACAATTCTGTACAAGTATTTAATTTAACATTTACATTGCATTAGGTATTACTAGTATAGAACTATACTTCCCAATCTGCTAGAGGTCAGCTTTCAGGGTTCCTGTCCCCTTAATCAAAAAATGAATTCCAAAGGACAAAGGAGGTTAAGAGTAGGAAAGGTTTTGGGGAGAAGAGGAATAGCTCCTGGGAAACAGGAGGGGTCCCAAGTCAGGGTAATTTATACAGCAAAGTCACAATGTGGGTACAACGTGAGTCAAACTACAATCAACCCATAGGATTACAAGTATAGTCAATTAGCTAATACTGATCCTGTAGGAAAGCAAAACACAGTATCAAGGGTCTGTAGCTGACATCATTAACCTTGGCTTATCCATGACCTCTAAAACAGGAACATTTTAGGATAGGATGAGTCCAGGTGCTCTGCTCACCCACTCGAGTGTCTGATGCCATAGTATCACAGTATCAAGAATCTGTAGCTGACATCATTAACCTTGGCTTATCCATGACCTCTAAAACAGGAACATTTTAGAAAAGGATTAGTCCAGGTGCTCTGCTCACCCCCTCGAGTGTCTGACACCATATCAGGCTTACAGAAGTGGGTGGTACTAGTTGGAGGATAGTTTCAAATTCTGCTTATCCTTTAGGAAAGTACAAAATTTGACTACTGTGACTTTATCATAAGGCCTGGCCTTCTACAGATGTGACTCCAGCCCTAACTCTGATGTCTTTACTTTTCAGTGCCTTGTTTGAGAGCCTAGTCCTCTGACTGTATATTCATTTCTATCTAACTTATCTGCCTATAATATAATGAATAATTTAAAGAACATTTAAAGTATACAGGAGATGTGGGTAGGTTATATGCAAATGCTTTGGGGCTGACTAATCTACAGGTTTTGGTGTCTGAGAGGCTCTGACACCAATCTGTAGTAGATTCTAAGAGAAAATTGGAATACTAAGTAATTACTAAGATTTTCCTTTAACGTGTCACTGCACCCTCCTCTACACACACCTCTATACCCATTCTCTCAACTACTACTACTAAGAACGACACTTCTTTCTTTAGTTTCTCCTCTGAATGGATTTTTCCCCAGAGGGCAAACCACTTATTTACTCTTCTGGCAGGAAAAGACAATAAAGTGTCAAGATGTCTAAGCCAGTTTGAAAATATTCTGGAAATTCTGATTTCTTTCCCTTGTTTTGACACAGTGATATAAATGTCGAAAGAATGTGCACATTGGCTTGAAACATTCATTGCAAGGTATTTTGCACACATTTTAAAATTTATTTTATCATCGTCACTATGATTATTATTATTTGTGATGCACAATATGGTAAGGACATTGTTTGAAATGTGCTATGACCAGACAGCACCTATTGGTTATTTCAAAACTGATACTTATGACTATTTTTATATAATTTAACTAGCCAACCAGCTCAGGAAAGAAATGGTTAGGATAAATTACTACCAAAACAATTACTACTCAAATGATACGATGCCAATTAGAGTATAAGAAAGAAGGCCAGAAAAACCCAGTTTTTATCTCAAGAATGTGTACTTTTAATTGTCTAAGCAATAATGGTACAAATACATAAATAGCATTTTAAAAGAATGGAAAATGGAATTTAATACTATAAAAATATTAAGTATTTAAATCATGAACAAAAATATACAACAGAAATCAGCACCTTCAAGAAGAGACTGTGTTAAGTATATTTGGATACAGATACATTGGTCAGTACACTAGTCAAGAAACCAGGCTTCTGGGATTTCACTTCTATCTGCCACCTGGTAAATGAAAATGTGTGAAGTTCATATTAGCCATAACCTTTCTTTAAAAATTTCATTCCTTAGTCATATTCTGTACTAGTGATTGGGCTTTGATGCCTGGAATTTACTTGTCATCTGTCTGAGTCTCCTTTTCACGTGAAATGCCTCAACTTAGTTACACCATCCTAAATGACTACATGTGTGGTGACAGCACTAGGTGAAGGATTTTCTATGCCCCACAGCTTCATTTGGAAGAAGCACTCAAGAAGCATTATAAAACACTTAAAGAAGGGGCACCACTGATATATTTTGGTCATTTGTTCTCCAAGACTGATAGTGTTAGCAAAGCATCTAAATCAATGGATTTAGTGAGTCTTGAGTTTCACTTATGCTGCAGCCCCCATCTCCAGAGTCTTGGGTACATTCACAGAGGCTGTTCTATCCACTGGAGGATCTGACAACACTTATCTAAGGCAATGTGTCCATACATCAGATTCCTTGCCAAGGCTCTTAGATCCCAGGGCCTATGAATGTAAATGTGTGCATTCATCTGTCTGTGTGCACACATGGGCACATGTCTGCTTACAGACATGGCTCACAGTTTGTTTTGCTTTCTCATATTCTGAAAGGGGCTGTGACCCCAAAACATTTGGTAAATGGAGGATTTGCATTGACAGTAATGGCCAGAGACTCCTAACACATGAACTAACAGTTCCAGCGTCTCTCAGCTGCGCATGTGCCAGGAGCAGGACAAGACTGACGCTTAGCACAGTCATTTTCAGACTGCCTTCACTGTTTGGCCATAAGAAATGGTCCTTACCACCATAAATCTGATCTCACTCAGTTGATTGATACAGTGTAACACGTAATCAAATAGGACTCTCAGAAGTAAAACTGAGTCCTTAGTGCCTCTCATCTGGCTAGACAGATAAACTGAGTAAAATCACACGTTTCCCTTCTTTGAGATCATGTGCACAAACACACACTTAGACTGGATCCCTCTCCTCTCTTCTTCTCTCCTCCCTGCCACCCTACTCCCCTCTGCTCCCTTTCCTTTTCTTTCTCTCTCTGTATCCCCCACCACGTGTGAGTCATTTCAAACAACAAAGGTCTGAGAATAATAAAATGGGTGCCCATGTGCCCACCACCTATTTTGCTGTATTTCTTTAGGCCTAGATCATTTTCAAAACAAAACAAAACAAAAAAATAAAATATTCAGATACAGTTGGAATCACTGCATATGCCTCTTCAATCCCTCCTTCCAGGTTTAAAAGCTGTTTTTATAGCTATCCATTCTAAACAATAAAAAAAACCTTATGCAACACATGCACGCCAGTCTGAGAAAAAATACAAACATGGAGTTCAATGGTTCTGAATATTGTATAGTTTACATCACACTGTAGGATGGCTGTGCACCTTTATTTCTGACTCACAATTTGGTCTGAGAGATGTCAATACTGACTCAAGCAGCTCAAGTCCATCCCCTATAACCACTCCTGGGTAGTTATCTGTTATCTCTTTTCTAAAGATTTTTTTCTCTATAAATGATGCTGCAAGGCTCATTATGTGGACCTCATGTGCCCATCTGGATAATGCCCTGGGTGGGCTGTTGTGTCAGTGGAAAGAAACAATCCTTTATCCACATAATTAACATTTTCCAGTGTCAGAGGCTCAGCCTCAACCAGCCTAGTATTTCTGCTACCTGGTATTATGCTTCAGATATTTATTAAATTTAATAATCACAGGTTTCTCTTCTCCGTATGGTAGTTGTTGGTATACCTGCCTCAATGTTTGTTTGTTTGTTTGGACTGAAGATTGAACCCGGGGCTTTTCACTGAGCTATAACCCCTGCCTCCTTCAAAAATTTTATTGTCATTAAATTGTGGCTAAATCACTAGTTCCCAGGCTAGGCTGGAGTTGCAATCCTCTTGCCACAGCATCCCATCCCAGAGTGTTGGGATTACAGGATCATGCTACTATGCCTGGTCCCTGTCTGAATTTTCTTATAAAATTGTTCATATGCTCTGGGACCGGGCCTTGTTGCTCACATGTTCTCATTCATTGAGCTGTCATGCAAAACTTTTGTACAACTTGTTGGTTTTCCAAAATTTACTGAGTGACTAACACAGTTTAGTCCTTCTCTTTTGATTGTGAAAAGAGCTCTGTGGGTCCTACAGGCAGAGGGGGTGTATGTAAGTATATCCATGCACCATTCAACTATCCAAAACCAAAGAACTCCAGGACCAAGCTAATCTCTGTGTCAAAGCCATATGATCTCTGTAGCTCTATCTGTGTCTGTCTGTCTTGTCTTCAGATATCTCTGCTTCCTTTCTAGGTCTGTTCTACTCTCTTCTGGCTTCTGACCAGGTTCTTCTACTCAGCTCAGTTTCTCCTCCCTCTTACCTTTACCTTGTACTCTCTCTCACTTGCTCTGATTCTAATCTCAGCAAGGGACATCCTTTCTATTTCAACTCTACTAATACCTGGTTTACCATTGTCTTTTTTTTTCATCCTATATCTTTAAAAATCATCTGCCTACATGGCAAGGACACAGATTGTGAAACAATTTTATAGCCTAAGCTATATAGTACACATTTTCAATTTTATGGAGTATAGGTCACCGATACAAATGACTCAACTCTGATGGCATAGCATGGAAACAGTCTTAGACAATACCTAAATGAATGTGCATGATGGTATTGCAAAACCGTACTTTTGAAGGAACCCAGACCTACCAGGATTGACCAGCACCAGATTAATTTTTGCTTACATTTACCAATGTAATTCTGATGATGGTTTAGTTTTGCAGAAAGCACTTTCAATGGGAAAATTGGATAGTCATGTGGAGTTAAGGATTCTACTTTATTCTTGAATTTGATAACCAAAAAGAATCCCTTGCAATATAACTCAAATATACAAAGTAATAAGAACTCATATCCTAGGTCTCACAGACATAGCTGGAAAGGGACTTGAAAAAGGGACAAGGCACCAAGGCTGCATACTTAATCTTCCACAGCAGGAGCACCTCACAGGGCCCAGTTACAGAGGAGGGGACACTGAATCAGCCACAGTAAACTGAATCTCAGCTGTAAGGCAACCTGTCTTAGTTACTTTTTACTCCTCACTGAGACAAAATACCTGATGCCCAAATTTGCGAAAGGAAAGGTTTCTTTCTTACAGTTTTTGGAGGTTTCAGTCCATATTCAGTTGGCTCCAAGGCAGAGTGGCATGGTGGGGCCGCAGTTCATGGCCACCGCAAACAGCAAGGCAAAACCGGCGAGAAGAGAGAGACACGCCTTCTTCCTGCCATTACATCACATCCTGGCTCCACCCCTAGGCCGGTGTAGCACTCACACCCCCAATCCAAGTGCTAGATAATGAACCAATCACAAATGCATAATGCAAAGGCATGAGGCTTGGGGGCCACTGACATAAAGCATGACACAACCTCAGACCCCTGCGGGATTGGATTGGTTGACTACAAAGTTTGATGAGAAAATCTTGGTTTTCTCCTTGATTTTACTGAAGACTTGTACAGATGCAGTAGTAAACTATGTGGGATATTCAATACCCATATGCTTTTCCCTAAACTGTCATGGTTTTGCAGGCATCAGATCAACAAGAACTACAATCTGTTTGATTTGTGGGTAGCTGTCATATTTAGGGAGGAAAGTAAACCTTTGAGAAGTTTCACTATTTTTATTCTTAGAGGTATACACATTTACAGAGTTTATTCTTAAAATAAACTCACCATTTGTTGCTAAAGTTATTCTTCACAAGGCTTGTTGATTTTTTTCAAATGAAGGAATGTTTTCACACATTTTGATTATATATATGTGAACATGCATACAAACATTTAAAATTAGTACAGTGTTCTTAATGTTTGAGAAGAGAGAGTGATGCATTGAATAGTGCTGTCAGAAATCCAGTTATATGAGAATCAGAATCATTTTAGATAAGAGACTAAGAATGAGCGAAGAGTGACAATCTATGAGAGACTAATGTATCCCAGCTATAATTAGACATGGACATGTCTTACATATCTCTTTCTCCATCCACGGCCATCTTAGCTTCAGCTCGATTTCAATCAGGGGTACAGTACATCACAGAAAGTACCTGGGGGAAGAGGAAATCTCCACATTAACTAGGGAAAAAAGCCTTTCAGGGAAGCGAAAAGTTCCTTTTCATTCAGGCGTTTCTTTTAAAGAACACCATGACATAAGCAAGGAAGGAAACGATACAACAATTAAAACTTTTCTCTGCTTTCCAAAGTTACAAATTCTTAATGGCAAGATTTCAAAAATAATTCAAGGCCAGAAATGGATTTTGTTGAGTCTGGACACCCAAGATAAGAGAGGCCCAAGAAGTCAGGCCTGTTAGGCCTGAACCAAGGGTCTTGCTACTACTTCTGCAGTGAGGAAGGGGCAGGGAGCCCAGACTCCAGAATTCTACCTAAAGAGAATTTACATACCATAATTCATATGCTACTTAGTAGTTACCATGATATCACTAATAGTGCTTGATTCATACTTATCAATCTTGCATTCCGATAATCTGTGATAAGAATGTGTGCGAGATACTTTGGCAGTTCTGAATTAAACTAAAAAGTTCAGGATTTTCTGGGTGCTGGGAGTCAGGGAAATAGTGTATGACACAATTATCCTGCGTATCCATGTTGTAAGTATTGTATTTAGCATTTATAAAATATTTTCATTTGAAAAACTATGTAGACTTTTTCTAAGAGTCAGCAGTCACTCAAATGCAACCTTGTCCCAGAGCTCCCCAGAATGCACATGGCTTGCATAAAAAAGATGATGGTGGTAGGAGAGACAAAGGAAAAGGATGGAGAATGGGAATGAATAGGTGAAGAGTAGAAAGTCACGTGGGAAAATAAAGGGAGCATCTTTCCTCATTCTCTAACCATGGAACCATTCACCAAAGGCAGCTTTCATCAGTACTAAAAGCAGTTCATTTTATTCCTTTCAGAAACTTTCCATTTATACACATCGTATGCGGCGAAGGTACACGAACTGCTGGTCCTCAGCCACAGATTTCCTATTTATAAATGTGCCTAGGTGAATTTGATTGGTAACCCTAAAAACAATAAGCGCTTTTGAAGTCACTTATAGACATGTGCAAAAATTCATGTCTCCTGTTGCACATGTAATAGTGAACAAGTAATAGTGAATAAGACTGAGAGACTCTTCAATGTTCCTACACACAAGGAGACTGTGTGGTGTTTCTTTGGAAAAAAAATATGGAAAATAAGCTTCACTCGGGAATGAGTTGCAGTTTTATTGGCTGTGAGTTCAATTTAATAATCAATAATAAATATTAAATAATCTGTTTTTAAATAGAAACACACATAAAATAAGGTTACATGTTCACTGGTTAGTTAAAATATTGTAACAAAGGCTTATAAGACTTTACTATCTAGTTCCACTACAAGGAAGGATTCAGGGCCTGCCTGGCAAGCACAAGGTCCTGAGTTCGATTTCTGGTTCTGGAAAAAAAAAAGATTTAGTATTCACTAATTCACCATTTGAAGGGACCTTATAGGACATAACAGCGCTAAATAACAAGAATCTACTATAGGTATAAGGCGTTATTTACAAAACTGGATGTTTGAGTATCTATATTATGCGAAGTGCTTCACATCATGATTGTAGTCACCAAATAATTCCTTTTAGAAACCATGCCATATTATGCTATGCATCGCTACCTCTTTCCTTTAAAATAGTTTTCACTTGGATTAACACTGACTTATTTCTTGATTTAATTAATTGCTAATGATATAAAGCATCATGTAATATCTGGTTATTTTAAATGACAAAAAAACACTTCAAGGAACATTCTCGTTCTAATATTACTGCACAGTAGAAAGATCTCTGGATTCTGAGCCCCTGTGACAAATATTCAATGCCACAACTATCTTTAGGAATCATCAAAATAATTTAATAGGCTGGTATTACACTGCAGGATGCAAATCTGGCATTTAAATCTGTGAATTTAATGCTGTCGAATAGCAGCACTATATAATGAAGATTGGTTAAGTCATTAGACCTTTTCTGGTAAGTAAAGTCAGGCTTTAATAATTGCAGCATCCCTTTATCTGTGTCTATATTTAAGGCTGCCCAGGAAGAAGGCCCCATTAAAGAGCTTTGAAAATAATGATGCCAAACTAACTTTTTTTTGAAGGGAGAAACAAAAGTGTATGTCAAAAGGGAAGGAAGGGAAGCCCTCCTCTTTACATCTCACCCCTACCCTGCTGCTACCGACCTTTGTTTGTGTGGGTGAAGTCACAGGGGACCATCAGTGAAGAGGCTACGGTGACACAGAGAATATTGTAGGGTTGTAACCATTCAAAACTCAGGAGAGGAACAAAGGATACAGAGTTTTACATAAAAATAAACAGGATACCTTGCCTGCTCTGCTTTAAAATTTTCCTAGATAAAACAGAAATGCCTTGCATAGTACACTTCAACCTTGGTGCATGCAGGCGGCCCATTGAGAAAGTGGTCATTCCTAAACTAACAATTTTAAGTAAACACCAAAACACTTTATTCTCTTATAATTCTTCCCCAAACCGCTACATTTTAAATGATAATAATAACAATGAAAATATGAGATAGAGAACAGCATAGAAACCAAATTCAAGTTAATTTTAACCATTCACACATAGGGAAGTCCTGTGCTTGCACAGTAGATGTGCCTCACCTGTCATGAGGCAGAGTGAGGAGATCCAGGAGCCAGGGTCATATCTAGATGCCTGCCCAGGTCTGTTTTGGACAGTACACTTTGGGCATATATACACAACGTCAGACCTGTTAAACATTTATGTTTAAATACAGATGTTTGGGCTCATTTGAACTTTTGGAAAACTATACTGGCCTTGCCTAATGGGTTTATCAAGTGTAATGAAATGGTGTGCACACAGACATATTGAGTGTGCATGATCATTTTAGATCATTCATGTCATGTTCACACCCACTCTTTCCCACTACAGCCTCCTGGAATTCTGGAGATAATTCCAATAAAACTGTCTTATCTGAAAACAAACCACAATGCCACAATGGAATGAACTATAAATTCCTACTTGCTTCTTACTTGATCTACTTATCCATTAGAGTCTTAAAGACCAAGCCAGGAGAAACTGCTTCTTCAGAATTTCCCTTCTTTACAAGAAATAAGAACCATTAGCAATTAATGCCTTTTGCTGGCTAATGGGAGTTCCTAAAAGGGACAAAATGTTCTTTGCTATTATGCAGACTTAAAAAGGCACCAAAATGCTTATTAATAGAATATCCTCCGTATAATAGTTAGATAAACAATAGTATTTGAAACAAATGGCAGTATCCCTTTTTAAAACTGTAGAACACCTTCAAGGACAGGAATGTTAAGGCTGGTCCCAGACCTACAATTTAAGTTCTTTCTACACAAGCTGAACCAATGCTGGCTCTGATGAGTCATTCCAAGCACACTACTTAATGTTTCTGCAGCCTCAGTTCCCATATAAAATAGGACAGTGTTAGAATAGGTCCTCAAAGGCCCGTCCGCCTCTACAACCCTATTATTTTAGTGTGCAAGAACAGTAATCCCTGGCAGTGCTTTCAAATTTAAACTTTAAGGATGTGCTCTTGTCTGCATATTCAAAAACAAAGAGATTATAAGGTACTTCCTGATTTCTGAGAAAAACTGCTCAAGTTTTTCTCAGAGCTTGTAAACACAACAGAAAATTTCTTGCTATATAATATTGGCACCAAATATAATGCTGGGGCTAAGTGCTATACCAATTCATTTATTCACTCATTTAATCATTGAATGAATCTTTTAGGTGTGGTTACCATTGCATCATTGGTAACCACTAGCCCTCTTGAACGGGCTAACAGACTATCTTGGTGAGGGTGTATAAAAATTACCTTTTAACACCGTGTCTCCTTATTAATAGTCTCCACAACATCAGGTGGTCAGTACCTAGAGAGGTCCATGATCTGCCCATGGTCTCACATGTTGAGTGTGTGGCTTCTAGAGCACTTTCATTCCCTCTTCTGGGGCCACACAGGTGCTGGTCTTGAGTCAAAGCTTCGGCTGCTGTTTCAAATTTTCCCACTATTATATATATATATATATATATATATATATATATATATATATATATATAGTCTACCACTATTAAAGACAGTCTCAGAACCTCACACCTGCTCCTGTACTTAGTATGCCAAAACTCCACCTGAGCCTCTGCTGTTGTCAAGAAATGACAGTATTTGTCACCCAGTTCTGCGTTAGCACACGACCTAATGCTGCCACCTCCAACATTGTTTCTTTAGTACTCTGAACTTTCATCATAAATCTCAGTCTCTCTTTTTTCAGGATGTTGCTCTTCTCAATCACTCTAATCTTTCATAGGCTGGCCCTCCCCCCAAGGCTTTTGTATGTGGACAGACCTTAAACTGATAGGAGAAATGAAAACTTCAGCATTACTCTCTTCCTTCCTAATCTACTCTTTCCCTTCTCTCTTCCCTCATTCAATTGGCAGTTCCGTAGCTACTCTCTCTTCTCCTTTTCCCCCTAACACTGCTTGGTGCCTTGTCTCAAACCCTTTAGAATTGCTTTCCACTTACCAGCATCTCTCTTACAGATTGCAAAATTGCTTTCCCACCAGATTTCTCTGCTTGCACAGGAGTTTATCAGCCGCTCTCCTGGAGACCCCATTGCAGTTACACAACTGTACCTTAGGGGACACTGCTCACCCTGAGAAGCGCCATTGGAGATGCTGACAGCAGTGTCTGCACACTACCCACCTGCTGGCTTATTTTTTTGGTCCTTTTTTCCCCTGGACACCATATTTCCTTCCTGTGAAACTGGATATCCCCGCAACAGATGGCGCTGCAGATGCTATCTACTACATGATGGCTGAGTTTTCTTTTAGGCTCTGGCCTCTCCTCTTCTATCCTCTGGCTACATTACTACCTCTTTTTACATGCGTATCTTCATTTCTCTTCTTTGTAATACTTTTGTCTTGTTGTGACTTTTCGTTGGGACAAAATCCTATTCACACTGTATTTCTCTCATGTCTCTCCTTTCTCTGCTCCTCTGCTCTCCCCAAGGCCGGTATTTCCTAAACCTCTGTCATTACACTCTTCCCAGCATCATTTTATCTCCTTATCCATCACTTGTACACTGGTAACTGATGACCTGCCATCTTTCTCTCCCAAAACCTAAGCAGGCCATATGTTCACCTGTGCTTCCTGTCTCTACCTAAAGCAGAAAAAAGTAAATGCTTCATGGTTAAAATCACACTCACTTAAAACCTTGGAATATTTGATTCTTTGCCTGTGAGAATCTAATTGAGGGTTAACAATTTCAGTTCGCTCTTTAGTCTTTCCTATTTTGTCATCTTTCAAATTCCCAAAGTGAACACTCCAAACCATGTCCTTGCATACTACATGGCTGCCCCACTTCCAGATGCTTATTCTACACCAACCTCTAAGTTTACACAAGACCCAAGTATAAAAACACATGATGCATTTATGTGGACACATTTCTTGAATACACTACAGTGTGTTTGGAAATCTACCGTAAGTATGCAATGTGGAAACAGAATCTGAATCAACAAGAAACAACAAGAAGATCATGTATTTATCTTTAAATCTTTAAACCTATGGTCTTTCACTGATGACAACTGTGAATTGTGTCATGTGTCCTGAATTAGAGGAATATTATGTGTTTCTAGCTAACGTGATAGGTTCTCGACTATTCTTGTTTATGGCTGTCTAGGCTATCTCACTAGTGCCTTATATAAACTCACCTTTATTATACACTTCCTGGCCTGAAGCCTAGAATAAAACTCTGTACCTATGAGCTCTGAAAAACAGCTCTGAGAAGCATGACCCAACTAGTTAAGGAACAGTAATTTGTAAAGCAGTTTGTCAAGTCCAGTTCTGGATACAAAAATAATCTAAAATCACATCAGGGAATCTGTCTTGCTAGAAATTCTATGAAAGCCTCATTTCCCTTGTCAGTGGAATGTCTGGGGCCACCCTACAGAAAGAAGGAATAAAGGGCTGAAGAATACATGGTCACATCAAATAAACCAGTGGCTGGAAGTTAATGCCTCTGTTCACTAGAGCAGTTGGTCTTTGCCAACATTCTCACCCACCTCATTATATCCATCCTTTGATGGGTCTGAATTGAAAGGAATTTACCTGGCTTTCTTCCAGAAAAAAACAAGTCGGGTGATTACTTGAGCATTCAAGTTCAGCAAAATTGTTGCCCCAAGCACGGTGTCATTTCTACTTGTCAAAGACTTTATGAATAGGAACAAACGGTCCTTCAGTTCAGGAGCCTACTGTGAAAGTTCTAAGTGAGTTCTCCAATAGTCATTTGCATTTCCTTCAACTTTTTTTGCCTTTTCCTGTTGCTGGGACACATTGAATTGTAGGATCTGGCAAAACAAATTTGAAACTAAGTGAATCTTACTATCTTTGCAACACTTGAACTTGTTTGATGATCTAGCTCATAAACCCATTTAAAGCATAAAAAGGTAATTTTGATGAGCTAGAAGAAGAGTACCTTAATGACTACAAAGAATATTATGAACCAGCATCAGTTTCCTTTCTATTTTTAAAATACTCTGAAGTAAATGAAACATACTCAGAATGTTTTATTAACTAGAACGTTTAGGTTAACTAGTTTAATTACCACTATTTAGAAATTACTCTAATCAGCAGGAACTCCTGTGCTGCTTCTGTACGAGGAAGCCCTGTGAGCTGAACCTGCAAAGACAGCTAGTTCCTCGAGGCATGAAGGGGACCGGCAATCGGTGGGTCTGTATCTCGTGAGCCTGGAGATCGTTGTGTAAATCCTTTGAAGAGCAGCAACAGCTAAGACTCACTGCAGAAAGGCTCATCTTTGCTTTTATCCCAAGTCAATTCATAGAGATGGTTTCTGAGGCTCAGTAAATAGTAGAAGAGCTGCTCGAAGACATACACTTTCTTATTCATATGAGCCCCTATAGTTCCTACTCTAGAACTTCATAAGTAGCATAAATTCAGGTTATTGAACAAACATTGAAGAATTATGCCCTAATTTTATAAATCAGAAAGCTGAAGATGTACCCAAGGACTCAAAACTTGTAAAGAGAATCTGCATTCTCCATCCTAGCCTGTACCCCAGATGTAGAGGAAAGAGGATTAAAGACATGGGAGCCCAATGCTTCCGTGCTAGTCTATAATGTGTTGTAGGAATAGCTTTGAGAAAATTTCCAACAAGGAAAGAGTACCACTAGTTTCATATCCCAGAGGTTCTTTTACAACACACTTACATTTAGAGGCCATGATTTAACCTCTCAATTACACAGAGAAAGCGCAGCTCTCTGATGCCAAAGTACAGTCCTATTTCTTCACTCAATGAACAAGACAGGTCGACAATTCCTAATAGCCAGGATGTCTATGTGGTAAATATTTTTAAGTTAAATGATACTGATTTAACTATATGTTATAAACATATTGGAGTTTTAAAAAAAACATATTTTTCTAAAATAGTTCCATCTGACCTCAAAGTAAATTTCTGATTTCTTCATCATATAAAGTAGTAACTTCCAAAAGGGGAAATACGATCTTTGAAATATATGCTAAATAGTTAAGTACTCTTGTATTTCAGAAATAATATATATTAGGAGAACTCAATGCAGTCTTAAGACTTCACACCGATTTTCTAAGAAGTCTGAGACTAACTAAAACTCAAGAGCACCTCAACCAGCATTCTCCCAGTGCATTTCTGGCCCCACATCATTCTGGAAGCCTCTGCTAATTACCACAGTGTGATATGTAAAGTAGCTAACCCAGTTTACTTCAGCAGTACACTGGGAAAGCAGGAGTAGTTAGAGGGCCAATGCCTCTCTTGACTAAGAGCAGACAGCTTTCTGAGGACAAGAAATCAAGGTACACCACAGAGTAAAAATAAATGAAGAGCAATGCATCCCATAATGGTAGAAACACAGAGAAAAAAAAGGATCTAGGAATAGTTTAACTGCAGGGGAAAAAAATCAGTGGGACAAATGAGAAGAATGGAAGAAATGTCCAGGAAAAACCAGATATGTAGAAAGTAAGAAAGAAAAGCATGGAAGATAAATGAGGTTATGTGAAAAAAAAAAAAAAGAACTGTATTTGTTGTTTGATGGAGAGAAAGAATCCCCTAGGAAGTCGGCATGGAGCAAACATGTCCTATACATTCAGCATTAAGTCTCTTAAATAAACCAAATGATGCTATTTTAAAATAAATCTTAGATATCAATGAAAGTATAAATTTAGAATTTAGTGTTCATGAAAATGGCATTTAGAAATTGTGAATTTGGGTCATCAATATAAGTTGCTATGCAATTTTAAACTAAGAAAACTGAAGAAACTCCGTGCTTCGTGGGAAATCAGGTTTAAGACATTAAAAGTAAATTCTGATTAAAAGTAAAGAATGAAACTCTAGCTATATACCATAGGAGACACAAAAGAAGAGAGTCCTTTGGTTTACTCAGACATTTACAAAGTATTTGTGAAGAATTATATAAAAATCCAGTTAAAGGACAATGCACTAATGTAACTAAGGACTAAAATACATGATCCAAATACTAAAAGCTATGGGATGTAAATAACAGTAAGAATAAACCAGGAAATAAATTTGAAGACATAGGAACAAACACTGCTAAAATTTTTCAGTGAGTATGAATTCTGTAATACTTTGTTGGCATCATTCTTAGAGATGGCAGAATGATAAATCAAAAACAAAATCCATGACCTTATTATCAGTCTTTTTCACAAAGGTTACCCACTACCTATAGAAATACAGTCCTCTAACACATCGTTCAATTTTTCTATCCAGTTTCCATAACAAACAACCTGCTGAGTGTGAATACATCCTTTATCGATACTATAACATTGATGCAATGTTAACAGTCCTATTTTACAAATTAAGAAAACAGTATTGAATGCAACTTGCTCATATTCATCCAATCGGTAAAAGTAAAGTTGATAAGTGAATCAGAACTTAATCATATTCCCCAGTGGAATTTCCTTTAGTGTATAAACTGTAATCCTTTTTTTTTAATGGGTACCGGGGATCGAACTCACGACCACACACTTACAAGGCGCTTATACCGCTGAGCTAAATCTCCAGCCCTGTAATCCATTTTTGAACCACCATCATCTAACACATTATCTGATACACACAATGGCTCTTAATTAAGTGTTAAACTAAATTGACTGTTAATAAGCAAAAGATGGATTGTAACATTACAGTTAGACCATCTTGCCACGGACTGAAGAAATAGAAAATCTAGAATTACTTTATACATACTATAAATGGGAACAAGGACTGCTATGACCAAGTTTATAAAAGTGTTGTCCCTTCATGTATACTAAAATTTAAATATCTTCAAAATATGAGACAATCTTCATACTACCAGGAGTAAGTTCAGACTGCTTTTATCTCTTTTCTTAATTTACTCTTATTGGCACATTTTAGATATACATAATGATCACATTCATCATGGGGAATTTGTATCTGTAGATGATATATCTTGATTCTTTTTTCCATTACCCACTCCTCCCTTCAACCTCTCTTCCCCTTCTTGTTCACAAAAGCTTTGTTTCCATCTTTTTCTTCTATACTTTTTCTTTATCCCTTCTGTCTTTTCCCTGTCCCCTTTCCCTTGTTCCTTTTCTCATTTGAACAATTTTTATTTCCAAATTATATTTTATTTAAGTGTCTCACTTTACTTTTAGAGGAGCAAAACAAAGGGAATATAAATACTTGCACTGAGACAAATTCTCTGCTACAGTGTGTGTTTATATTGTGGGTTTACTTGTGTGCATATGACCTATATGCATAAATAATATTTGTGGATACAAAATGGAAAGTGTTGAGACTGTTTTTAAATTTAGGAATTGATGACTTCACTACATTCAGTAAACACACTTTTCAGACAAAATGACTGCAAAAGATTAAGAGGATCACCTGGAAACTCGGAGGCCTATCAAAGAATTTCACTAATGATGAAAAATACAGTTGTCTGTCCAATCTATCTCCCAGATTGCAAGCAAATAAAATTTCAAATAATGTGCTCATAAATCGTTGAAGAAAAAGGAAATGAAAATGGAAACATTGACAAATCATTAAACAGAACTATGAAATGTGGCTCTTCAATTGGGCTTCAAGTAGTTTCACACCACTGGGCTAGGATAAAACACACTCCGCTGGCATTTTCATCTGCCAAAATAGCCATTGCAATTAAAAATTAAAACTGGCATGACTTCTTTGCAAGCAATTAACAAAAGGCTGCTGGCTATTTTCTTTGTTTATAGTGTTTCTTGTATCAGGACTCAGTCTACTTTGAAATATTCTTTTCATATATTTTATTTCTTTTAGATTATAATATTCCCCATACTAATATCTCAATCATTTTAACATTTCTAATTGTAATACTATAACATTTCTTACATTTCTAAAAGTAGACTGAAGAATAAGAAGTAGCTTATGTTACTATATTAACTGAATATAAAGCAGTAAAAATTGTAAAACTTCTTTTAAAAAAAAGGGAAATCAATGATTTTTAAGGAATATAGGTGAAAAATAAATTGCCAACATCAACTTTTGAAAACAGACTCAAATCAGAACAAAAACTATATCTAAATAATAAAGTAATTCATTGAGTTGCATGGAGTCTGATGCAGAGTAGCCAGCAGAGTAAAATTCCATCTTCACAAGGGAATCAGTAACGTGTTTTGCAGATTTGAGTGTCAATGGGTAAGCCAACATGCATCCATGCATTAGCATCTTCTATGTGGCAGATACTGTTCAGGGTGCTGATGAGACTACAGTGAGCAAGACAGAGCATCCCTGCCTCTAAAGATGAGGGTGGGTAGTAAGTAGACTCCTTCTCCAAGTAGAGCACTGATGTGTTCTTTTAAGTCTTTAGGAAGGTCACCTTGGCTACGTAGTCACAGACAGATGTGGGGATCTGGGGAGTTAGGAGTGAGGTTACAGGAAGCAGACAGGAGGCGCCCCTGCATCTCTGAGATGAGGGGAGAACTCTCCAGCCTATCTTCCACCATCTCAGTAGATCACAGACACTATTGGGCATACTCATAGAAGGAGATTTCAGATTCCAAAAGGACAAAATGACTGGTTCCAAATGATAAAATTAGTTCATTGAAAAGCTAGGAGCGGAGCGACCATTTCTCTCCTACTTCTAGCTCCATATCCTTTCCCTGTTAATGAGTCATCAGTATTTTACTTCCAAGAAAACTGAAAAGACCTGGTAGTTCCATCCCTCAGAAACTCATTCTGACTCTTCTCTGCAGTAGACTTCCATGAAAAATTATTTACTTACTCATTAAGCAAGAACTTACACAGATTCTACAAGATACAGGTGACCTTGCTAAGGGCTTGAGATTCAGAGACAAGGAGAGTTCCTGTGTAAGAAATTCACCTTCGCCCTGGAAAACAGCAAGTAGCCCACAACCAGAACACAGTGGGGGACACACCACTATAGGGACAATCCCAGAGCACCATGAAATCTGAGACAAGGGCACCTAACCTCTCCTAGCAGCCTGAAATGTGCCTGAAAGAAAGCCATTCTTGCATTGAGTTTTGTAGAAATAAAAATCTGGAAAGACAGTGAAAGATGTGGGGAGAATTCAAGAGTAAATCATGAGCAAAGAGATCAAGTGAGGAACAGGGTGAAGCAGTTGTGTAAGGCTTGGATCAGGGTGCATCTGATAGGGCAGCGGCCGTAATGAGGCCAGAAGGATGGGTAAAGGACATAACACAAGAGTCCAGTGAGTTCTTCCAAAGAATCCGGCCCTTACCTTAGACTACCGAGATCATTTTCCCAACTCTTAGCCACACCTCACTCTATTGAAACCAGGTTTATGACCTCCCACTCCACTGAAGCTGCTGTCACAAAGTCAATCACTGGTTTTTTTTCTTCATGATCAATTCATGAAATCTTACCAAGCTTCCTATTTTTTTTCTGCAGCAGTCCTTTTTGTTGGCCATAACCTTTGTGTACATGTCCTTCCTTGCTTTCATGAAATAGTTTCCTGGCTTCTCCTTGACTTTTGGTTGATTCATCATGGATTTTCCAGGTTTTCCTGTAGTCCCTTTTCTATCCACAACTTAATTTTTGGTGTCCCCATGACTCTGTCCTCTCTCGTGTCCTCACTCTACACTGTAACACTTTTTTCTACTCACCATGAAACTTCTAGACATTTCCAAATCTAAATATCTGATTTAGACTTTCAAATTAACCTCCACATCTGTAAATGTAGTCATTCCCTCAAACAACATTTTATTGTGTGCCCTCTTCTGTGGTAGAAATAGTTCTGTATGCCAACTCAAGACTCAATGGAAAGAGACTGTGTCTGACCTACAGCTGTGTTCCTACCATTTACAATCTCTATCTGAATGACTTGAAAATACCTAAAACCAAACACGCCCAAATCTTAACTCTTCATATGCCATCAATATACATCATTTACCCTTTGCTCCATATATTAGTGAATGGCACTTCCATTTCTCAAATTACCCAGGTCAAAATTATCCTTCTACCACTCACCAGACTAGTGAAGACAATCTGACAATTCTATATCCTCAGCATTTCTCTTATTAAGCCCCTCCTTTTGATTTCCACAGTTGGTTAGTTACTTATCCAATCACCTCTCATCTTTCTAGAGAGTCAGCAAATGCTTGCAGAATGAATGTATGGATAATAGAAAGAATGAATGAGTGAATGGAAATTTTGAATCAGGAGGCCATACTGACTCCATTTTGAATGCTCTAGTTCATTTTCCTAACTAGTAAAATGCAGATATTTCCAAAGCATATGCAATTATATTATGTTCCTGGTTTTCACCTTTCATTACTCAATACTGCCTATAGCAGGGATCCCCAAATCCAGGGCCATGACTTGCACCAAACTGTGGCCTTTACGAACCAGGGTGTGCAGGAACAGGAGTCAGCAAAACTTCACCTCTATCTACAGCATTCAAATTATGGCCTGAGCTCCCCCTCCTGTCAGATCAGCGGGGCCACTAAATTCCCACAAGAGCTCAAACCCTACATGAACTGCACACACGCGGAATTTAGATTGTATATTCTTTATGACCGTCTAACATCAAATGGTCTAAGGAGGTAATGCCAGCATGGGGGTATGTAATTATTCAATATTAAAACACATTAATGCAATTTTTAAACCCCAACCCTTCCCCTCCCCTGCAGTCCTTGTAAAATTTGTCCTTCATGAAATTGGTCCCTGATGTCAGAAAGGCTGGGGACTGCTAGCATACAGAATAAAGACCAGATTCCATGGTTGGCATACAGGGCTATCAAAGGCCAAGTGCTTGCCTTGCCCTCATCTTCTTTTCCTGCAGCTCTCTTCTTTCTGCAAATACTCAATGGTACCTAAAATTATTATGTTGGTTCAGAATTCCATATCTTACCCAAGTTGTTTTCTCTACCAAGATTGCTCATATTCCCCAGCATTGCCCATCTGAAAATTAAATACATATTCATCCAAAATGAGTTCATGCCTCACTTTCACATGGAGACAATGCTGGCCTTTCTGCCTCCATCTCCACCATGCTTTTGTCTTTTTCCAGGAAGCCATGGAACCTGGCTCCTCCATGGCAGCACCAATGACATCATTTAGCACTGGTCCACATACCTAAGACAGCCCCATGCTGGAACCTTTTCTCTCCTTCATAATAGAGGCCTTTGTCTTAATAACCTGTGAATTAGCACATATGAATAAGCAGGTGAATAAACAAATAAGTGAATGACAGTGACAAAAAATTTTAGGCAATGGAATGATATGACAAATTTTGCATTTTAAGAACAAAACTATGAGAAGAAAGTTAGAAAGTTGTGAACAAAAGCCAAACAATCAGGCAAGAGAACATTAGAAAACACCCAAGAGAGAGGTATTGAGGAACTGGAAGGGGCAACAGAAGTAGTCAAGAGAAAAAAAAGAATGTATTTTAAAGGTATAAAGTGTCCAACCAGGACTTAATGTCTTTTTGATGACTGACAGGAGCAAGTGAGAGTAAAAGGACGGCTTCATGGGTCCTAGCCTTAGTGACTGGACAATTCAGTCTAGTTTAAAATATCTGTAAATTCTCATCTATAGTATCAAACCAGACAAAAACATGTGGAACAAAGTGACAAATTACATATATGTGCAACACCTTTTCCCATGTAATTTCTCAGCACCGCACATGCATCAATGGAACCCCAGCGTGCCGTCAATTTAATACTTACTCTTCCAAAAATTGTCCTTAAAAAGGGGGAGGGGAAATAAAAAGGAACAAACAGCATTCCAAGAAAGAAGCTACCTCATATTTGCACAGCTCATCTAGCAAAATGAAGAACAGCTCCAGACAGGCCACAGAGCTGTCCCTACATCTAAAACAGGGGCAGAGTATGGATGTTCAAATTTCCACTACTTGACAGACTCCAAGACAGTGTTTGAAGCAGTTCATGTTTTGTTGTCAGTCATCCTATCAGCAAGCTAGGATATGTGCTCTTGAAACCACAGTATGTATCATCAAACTATTATTATAATAGTGATGTTTGCATATTACACAGAAATTTTTCTTTACCTACAGCGTAACTTTAAACACAGTTTTCTTGTTTCTTGGCAGTAAAACACTGGTCTACCACATAAATGCATCCCTGAAGTACCTCATTAATCACAGTGCACTTGTTCTTGGCAGCAACCTTAATATGCTGCAAAAACTGTTATTAAAGTAAGATCTGGGGATTCCCAGGCTGGCAGGGAATTAGTTAGTTACACCTCTCTAGAAATTGTTTTCTTATAATTTCCTTTATTATTAACAGTCTCCTTAGACTTACAGTTCACAGCAACTTTGCCTTATCAATTTAATGTGTAAAGTCCAGCTATTCAAAAACTCATTTCAAATTATAAGCAGCAATTGCCAAAGATGGCCTCTTCATCCCCACCAGGACCTTCTGTAACTGTGTACAGTGCTCCCAAAACATCACACTAACCCTTACCTCTTCATGTTGATGTGGTTCTAGCACCCCCTCTCTGCTCAGACTCCAGAAGTATAGAACGCAAAACTCTACATTAGCAGTATCTTATTGACAAGTACAGAATTTATTTCCAAGCTACCTCTAATGCCACTGCTAACCTGACAAAGCCTGGTGAGACACATCTAAAATCAAATCTTTTAAAAAATCATTTATCACAGTAGAAAGACAGTAAGCACATAGAAACCTATTTCACATCAAGACAGCCAAAAGAAAATGCCGCGTTGAGAAGTTCCCACTCATGGTCAAGAACAACACTTAGGAGACCTGAAGTGTGTGCACCAACCAAGGTTGTCGCCAATCCTCTCTGAATGGACAGTGTAGATGTAATCAAAAATGAATGGCTATGAAGGGGATTGTATTGAAAATTCAAAATCATGAACACTTTGAGTCTATTCTTATAAAAATCATTATCCACATAAGGTGTACTTATTTCATTACATACATATAGTGTCATCACTGCTAATTATTTTAGTGTATTGTGACAGGTCAAAGTAGTTCATTAGTATCACTAAGCAATAGGGTTCATTACTATCAATCCAGAGGAGAGGAAAATGAAGAGTATTGGTAGTATTTCTCTATGTCCTTTATTATAGTACCTACATCTAAAGTAATGTCAATCTTAACACCAGTGACTAAGTTAACTCTTTTGATGTAATAGTCACGCAAAGCAACATTCTCCTTGTATTCACTGCAAAATGGAAAGTAGGCCAGAATATTCTAATGCTACATGTTCACATCAACATGGAACAGTAAACTTTTCCAGAAACCAGGGCCCCACAGACTGTAGACTCTACCAGTTTTCCTTGTTTCTATGTGGTCAAATCCCAGGTTTGTCTATTTACAAAACTAATCCCTTTTCTCATGTTACCTCAAAATGTATTTCTGATGTGGATGCCAACCTTTCCTCCCAGGCAAGAGATATGCATAGATGCTAACACCTCATTTCTAAAAGAAACCTAGTTCACGTCTAGAAAACGTATTTTACCAGGAAACCAAGAATGTATTGTTGAGTGAATGTAACTTTCTCTGTGGGTCTCCTAAGGGGATGACATCTTTACACTTCAGTTTAACATAAAGAAGCAAGGGGTGGGGGAGAACTAAAAGGAGAGGAGAAAATAGGAGGAAAAAAACTATTAAATTAGGGCCTAAAAGTAACCATAAAATGTCCAGATAAACCTAACTCCAACAGGAGACTAAAGGAATGGATGTTGTGGGAAAACCAGTAGTAAACTTTAAAGCCACCGAAAGGTTTTAAATGCCCAAAGGAAAAATAAACATTTGCTTCCAATCATTTCCTCATTAAGCATTCTCTGCTAGACGGCAAGGGCATGCTTAACACACACACTCCGGGCGCCATAGAAGCCGATTTAAGCCGCTGCCCAACGCTGCTCAGCGATGGCTCCAGCGCGCCTCTGCCACCGCACCTGGGCCACTCTCCTGCGCTCAGCTCCCCGCCGCCCCGCTGCAGCGCCGGACACAGCCTGGCCAGCCAGTCCGCCTCTTCCTGAGCAGGGCCACCTCCTCGGAGGCTGCAAGGGCTGTATGCACTGACAGATTTTCCGTTGGTGGCGGCTGTGGCTGCGGCGAGGCATGTTTCCGGGCGCAGTTAGAACCCAGCAGCAGCAAGTAGCAGCTTCCCCCCTGCCGCGCTGAGCAGGACGCCGGACCAGGGCAGTCGCGAGAGCGAGCTCCGCTCTCCACATCCCCACATCCCGCTGTCACTCCCTAACCTCACGTCTCACCCTTCGGACCCTCACGTCTCACCCTTCGAACCTCTTCCCTGCGCACTCCCCGCAGCCCCGCTCCTGGAAGTTTATGTATCTCGGGACCTAAGTGTTTTCTATTATCCACGGCGAAACCTAAGTCCCGCTCCTGCGGGGCTCTCGCCGGGTGCACGGACCCGCTGGTCAGTTCGCGGGGGTCCCTGCGAAGAAGGGGCGAGCGGGAGAGGTGGGGCCGGGGGAGGTGGAAGGCTCGGGCAGCCGGACGCGAACACGTGCGGAGAAATAAAACCACCACGTGTGCGCGCGCGAGTGTGCGCGCTCCCTGGGGCCGCCGCGGGGTCCCGGCGCGGGCGCGGAGGGGGGCGCGAGGGTGGGCGCGGTACTTACACGAACGCGTGGTACACGAACGCCCAGCCGCGCGGCCGCTCCAGGACGTTGTACAGGTAGTTCTGCACGCGCCGGTACTTGGCGTTGCGCCGGCAGCTCTGGCCGCTGGAGTAGGACAGCGGCTTCCCCAGCAGGCTCATCCGGGCCCCCTGCTTGCCCCGCCGGCTCTCTCGCAGGCCCGGCGCGGCCGCGCGGGTGCCCAGCAGCAGCAGGCCGTCGCCCCGGGCGGCCGCCGCGTTCAGCAGCACCCTGCCTCGGCCCGACTCTACATCCTTCATGCCGCCGCCCGCGCGCCCCCCGCGCGCCGCCGCCGAGCCGCTGTTCCCCCAGGGCCGCGCGGCGCCGCCCTCCTCTCCGCCCGCGAGGTGGCGGGGCATGGCATCACCAAGCGCGCCACGAGGGGGCCGCTGGCGGCAAGGGCCGCGATCTCATGGGCGCCTGGGGCAGCCGGTACCGACGGGGCGCCCGCGCGTAGCGCCCCCCCAGGGCTGGCGGGGGACGCGAACCCCGGGCTTCGGGGCGGGGTGCGGAGGAGGCCCAGACGTCCTGAGTCTTAGTCGCCTGTGGCTCCGAATCGAAATCTGGACCTGCCCGGGGCGCCACTTTAGGAGGTCGCCCTTGAGCCCTGGGATTCCCACGGCAGCCAGTCCTTCCGCCGCGCGGCGCCCCGGCCAGAGCGGTGTGCGAGGGGGGACCGAGGCGCGCTCCCACGCGCGCACCCAGCGCCGGCGCCCCCTTCCTTCTTCCCTCTGCTCCCCGCGCCCGGCCGAGATCGTCTCTTTCCCCGCGAAGGACCAGCCTCCCGGCGCGCCTCCTAAGTAGGGGCTGGGTTTAGTTCTCCCAGGGGGACCGAGCGGTCAGAACGTGAAATCCGCCCGGTGCCCTGAGAGGAACCTGGACACACAGACCGAGCGCCGCGTCGTCCTCGCCGGCTCTCGCCATCCTCCCGCTCGCGGTTCGAGAGAGCGCTGCTGGTCCTGCCGCTAGGTACTACCCGGCCCCCGGGGCGTTCGGGCTGGGGGCGCGTCCTCCGCGGAGCGAGGGGGCGCACCCAGAGGACGTGGCTGCTGGGTCCTGGAGGCCGGGCGCCGGCTGCTTCCCGCGCCTCACCCCAGCCTGCAGGCTGTGATTTCTCATCCTAGTTGCACCCGGCAGCCAGCTTGAGAGTGCCTGGACATCCTTCCCAGCCCCGGCCCGGGGAGAGGGGGCGGAGTGGAGAAGGAGACGCTCCAAAGTAGCTCCTCTGCAGCGAAAGAGTAGCCCAGGGGCTTTAACCGCCACGCCTGGGGGAATTAACCCTGTTCTCTCCGTCCAGAAATTTCCATTTAAGTTTCATTTAAGTTCAAGAAAGTCATGAAACTGCTAAGTGTGGCTAGTGGCAGCGGCAGCCCCAGTGTCTGCACGAGGAACTCTGGGGGGTGAGGCGCCCAGGTCGCCCAGCACCCTTGGGTGCTCGAAGTTGTGCGACTGAAAAAGTGTTGCTGGGAAATACTGGTTGGTTGTCCCACGCTCCAGGCGAACTGGGAGGCCACCGTGCCAGGGCTGGAACGTCTGGCTTTCAAAACGAGTGTTAGTGTAAAGCACAAGTAGCTAAACATCACTTCAGCGAGGGGAAACTGAAAGAATTAGGGTTTAAGAATTTCTCCCGGAATTTAAAAGAAAAGAAAGAAAGAGGAAGGAAGAAACAATGGAGTGAGATAAAACACTCCCGCCCACCACCTAGCCCCAGCAGGTAGTCGCCAGGTGGTCATTCCATGTGTGTCTTTTTCCTCTAAGGCCCTTTTTCAAGTGCCTGGTCTCCACCAAGATACTCTTAACAACTCCCTCCGGTACACACCCAGATCTGCGGCACCTGCTTGCTACCTGCCGTAATGGCTTCATTGAAATGCTTGACTTTTCATTTTTACTGTATTGCTGTTGGTTGGCCTAAGTCTTCTTGCAGGCTCCAGCCCTTGCGCTCTGCCCAAGCCTCTGGGCAGCTGGCACCCTCGCCACGTGACTGAGCCGCGCACCGCCACCAAAGTCGCTCTCGCTTTCCCCTAATATACTTCACACCCACGCGCTGTGGAGGTGCGAGCTAGATTGCTCCGTGCCCTGCTATTCCAGGCAGATGCCAAGAGCCTTCTGGAACAGGCTTTCCAATCCCAGGGCTGCGCTGGGACCCCAGCTGAAGGCGGGGGGAGTTTGCTATTGCTATCTTTAGACTCTCCGCGGAGTTTCTGTGCAGGGACTTTCAGGGTGAATGATCCGGAGAGTTGAAATGACTAGCTAGCGTACATGCTTTAACTCGAAATGTTGGCTTTTCTGCAGTAAGACACAAACCACTTCCTTTTAAACGAGCTGTTTTCCCATTGTAGATGTGAACTACCTAAGTCAGGTCCCTTCCACCTGACTTCCTGCCGGGGCTCCTGGCACCGGGATGCGGGCGGAAAATTTCAGGAAGGCAGGGCACAGGGATGTGCTTCCCTAGAGTAAAACCAGCTGCTTAATTTCCAAAGGATCCTTTTCTGGGGCGGCAGCAGGAACTAGGAGATAACTGAGCAAATGCCAAGAAACCTAAAACAATCAGGTTCCATGGAGTAGTGGTACAGAGTTGGGGCGGACCTTCTAGGTTTTCCCCTACATCCATTTAGACACAGTCCAGAGGACAGACATGACTCCAGGCAGCCACTAGTAGCTAGTGCACCAGTTACTAGGAACACAGCAACCTTGCAGCCGGGTTTAGTGCCCTACTAGACAACATCTCCCAGGGAGCATACAACAAACAGCAAGCTCCTCTGTGCGGAGCTCAGCCTTGGGAAACACTTGTTTAGCTACAATCCCTGACCACCCTGATCTTTCCTTCTGGAGAAGGAAAGATCAAGTGAGGCTGCTTCAACACCTCCTGTGAAATTCTTTATTTGTACCATACTTCCTTTGCTACCCACTATCATCTCTGGATAAGTAGGCATTAACTTTGGGGGAAATAAAGTATGTGTTTTGAAGCTTTTGTTGTTGTTCTTCTGAATACAGATGTTGCTAGGAAACTGCCTTTAATGTTTTTTGCTGAAATATCAGAATCAAGAGAGTAGGCATAGTAAGCCACAAGTAAAGCAGTAGAGTGTATATCCTAGGCTTCACAATTATAGGAGAACATTAGCAAGCCTCAGAGGTAAAGGTAAATAACAGTCACCTGTTTCAAATGCAAGTGATTCTTGCCTGTGAGTGTAGACCATGTGAGTTGATGGGCCCATCCCAGCCTTTGAAATGGGTCTGCTTTCCACTTTTTCTTTTTCTACACATTGATGCCTGAGTAAAATTTGTGACCTTGGAAGCTATTCCTCTGAAGTCTATGTGAAAATGGTTTCAACAGAACACAGTGAATACAAATACTTTATTTCAGTGTTTTCTATTCCATTATGTCTTTTCACTGAAAGGTACTCTGAATAAGTAATATCGATAATTCTACCTGTGAGCTAGACATGCAAGCTAGGTAGATACACTACAAATCTCTGTTAGCTCATCAGAAAGAATGCTTTGTGCTTTCATTATTCGATTGATCATTTTTTATGCATACATCTTGTAATCTGAACAATTACTTTGACGAAAATAATACACAATATATTAATCATTGCTAATCTATTATTTTGTTTTGAAATTCTGTATCATTGTTTTTATTCATTTTTCATTTTAAAATTTAAAAAATGTAATGCAAAAAAAGACTTTCAATGTCCATAAAACAGGCAGAATAAATAGATCTGTAATGATTTCACTAAGTGTTAGTGATTCTGTTATTCTTTCTTTTTTATCCATACCTAACCATTTTCCTGGCTGTCCCAACATACTCACTACCACATTCCTTCCCATCAAGTAATACTTGTGGTTGTGATCAATCAATGAGTGCCATACAGATGCATTTGGGCTGCAGTAGGATTCCTGGCCTGGCCAGAGCAGTAACAATAAATAGAATCTTTAAACTGTTGAGCAAAAAAGGAAAGAAAGAGATGCACGAAGTTTTAACAATTTAACACGCAGGCCTGGAGGTCTTAGTGAAGTTTCCCAGCTCCTAAGTAGAAAGTCCTTTAAGCTACACTACCCTTCTTCACTTTTACTTCAGCCCTCTCAAGCCATAACTGACTCAAGAAGCTCAAGAACTACACTTCGTTTCGTAAGTACTGCACTATATATATACATACTATTGACTCAGAGAACGTATTACCTCCTTTTACTGTTTTAAACCTATTGGCCCAATATCCCACTGTGCCACTTTTAGTCCATCAAGCATTCTTATCTCTCAGAGATAGTATACAAACCTGAGATTTCTGGGATAAGTCAAAAGCAGAGAACCCAGGTCAGTATCAGAGGTGTTCTGAGGTCACCAAGACTGCATGAAGCTTCTGACATAGTAAGAATCCATCACCCATAGACCAAGTGTGCCCAGGGACAGCCTTCGCCCTAGGGACACAGGAAGGCTGTGGGTGTCAGTGCATGTGGCTAGAAGAAAATACTAGTAGCTCAGAAATAACACTTCAAAAAAAAAAAAAAAAAAGAAATAACACTTCAAAAAAAAAGATTTTAAAAATTCTCACTGTTTTCATTCCTGCTACCACCAAAAATTATGTCTAATAATTACCAAAATATTACGCTAATCACCCGTGTCAAAGCAAAATCATATGAATATTTAGTATGTATTCAGTAGGTGCTAGGTACTATTATTTAAATAACTATTTCACTTGATTCTCACAATGATTTTCTAAGCATAGGCTACAATCAAACTCAATGCAGAGATTAAGAAACTGAGGTGAAGATACTTAAAACTTTTTTTAAACTAGTAAATAGTGGAGCTTGGGCATGTAAATTTAGAAGTATTTAACACAAAGGAAAAAGAAAAAAAAATGGAGAAAAACAAAACTCTTCCATAAACTTTTGAAACAAAAAATAAAGCTTGTGCCATTATTATGCATTCATAATCTTATTTGGTTGTTTTTTGAGACAGGGTATTTCAGGCTGCCCTTAAACTCAGTATGCAGCCTATGTTGGCTTCAAATTCAAACCCATCTTCCTCCCTCAACCTCCTGAGTGCAGAGATTAGAAGTGTGTACCATCATACCCAGCTGTACTCATAATTTTGACAGTTTCTCTTAACAAGAAGACTGTAGGAAAGCTTCTTTTGTTTCAAGCCAAGATTTGGGGGTTTCAACACATAAATAGCTTCATTTTTCTTCACTTTTTCTGTAAAGTTAAGAGTCGTTATTGAATAGACTTTTTTAACTGAAATTTTAAAGCAGTCCCAAATCTTAGAGCATTTATTTGTTGTTATTGTAGTTAAATTCTGATCTTCCCCTAACACTATCTTTTATTGATAAAACTTAGTTTTTGGTATTTGTTTATGCCTGGTTTGTTTTTTCTGTCATGTTAGTATGACTATCTTTTAACCAACTAATTAAACATGTTTTTCAGTAAGAAATTAGAATATAATCCCTCTATCTTTTTGAGGCCCATTTATTTAGAAACTAAGTAAATTGATGTGGGAGAATACCCCTCTGAGTTAATGCACTGGAAAATTCTGTTATAAATCTGTGCCCCCTAGTGGTACTGACATTTTACCATCATGTTTGAAGGGGAAATTAAAACAGCAGTTCTAGGTATATATTCAGTCCTTCAATAGTCATCAATCATGAGGTGCCATACTAGTTGATGCATTGCAAAGATGAAAAGTATTCCTGATTTTTATCATGCTTATGGACTAGTGAGAAAGATTTTTTTTAAAAGTCAGTAATTGTAACTTGGCAATGAGTTCAGAGAAGCTCATGCAGAAGCTACAGAAGACTTCTCAAAGAGTAGAGTATATGAGCTAAGTCTTTTTAAAATTAATTATCTTTATGAGTACATTTCAGGTATACGCAATGATCACATTTATTATGGGGAACTTGTAACTGCACATGATTTAACTTGAGCCCTGTTTTTTCCATTCTACTATCTCTTAGTCCCTCTTCTTCCCTCCTTTCCTTATTTACAAAAGCTTTGTTGAGGAATTCTTGGATTTTTCATGAAGCCTTGAGGACAGAGTACTCAAAGATAGAGGCTCTGAGAAAGTATGAAATCTGGGGAGCTCATCACATTTCAAGAATGATGAGTAGCTGGAGCCCAGTTTGCTTTTGAAGATGAAGCTATATACAAGAGCCAGGGTTCCATGGCTAAAAGTTTGAGCAAGAGCTTTGGAATTTATCCTGACAAACAGCCACTGGAGAATGGCATACCAAAAGCATTCCATATTCCTACTTTTACTTTCAGAAAAGCACTTGATACCAATGAAGCCCCTATGAGAGGTGCATATTATTCTAAGCCAAGGGAATCAAATATATAAATGATCCCTGTTTCTGTTAGGAGTTAGTGAACACTAACTAGCAATCCAGGACACATGCTAAACTTAACTTCAAATTTTGAGACATGGCATGATATAGGGGAATCAAACTCTCAACCTACTATATCTGGTACAAGTTTCTGTTCTTCAAAATTGAAGAATGAATTTTAGGAACAAAGGAGGTTAAGAGCAGAATATATTTGTTGAGAGAAAGAAAGCTTCTGTCTGAGAGAGAGAGACAGAAGTGGTCCTGAGCAGGTTGCCAAGGACTTTGTCTTTTCCAGAGACTTTTATAGAGTAAAATCATGGGGTGAGAGGGGTTCAAGGTGGGGAAAATTGGGAACTCACAAGGCAGTTGGGCATAAAGTGGGACAGAACTATGGTTAACCAGTAAGATTAATAGTTCATGTAAAATTGATTAAATTGGGGACAAATGGGTAAGCAATTCATGTAGAAAGCCAGTATTCTTAGCAGTGACTCTTCCCTAGCATGTTGAAATGGTGGTTCCTGACTTCCTCACTCAGGATAATAGGGAACTATTTAGAATATCAGTCCTTAGGATATGGATGCATATGTTTGATCTTTTGTCTTGAGGCCTGGCCCATAGCAGGAGGTGTCTGTCTCTCCCATAATTGCAAGGTATCTAGGCTTCTGCACTGGCTTCTTCCAGGACATAGCCCTGTATCACTGCCTATACTATTTCTGACTAACTCAGCTGTTACGGTACCAGTGTGGATAGTGGTACCATCCATTTGACTATTGGAGCCTGAAAAGGAGGCAGTCTAAGGAAGGAAAGGCTATTGAATTCAACTTTGTATTAAATTCGATTCAACATATCCCTCATCAAGCCCAACACAGATGTTCACTTGGCTGCTTGAGTAAATACATCTGCAGCTCAAAGGGGAAAAGGAGTTTAAATTTGAGAATCATCTACTATATGTGTTGCAGGCAGCTGAGTTAGTCAAAAATATTATAGGCAGTGAGACAGGACTAGATCCTCAATAGAGCCAGTGCAGACACCTGGAAACTACTGGGGAGACAGACACCTCCTGCTGTGGGCCAGGCCTCAAGACAAAGGATCAAACAAATGAATCCATATCCTAAAGACTGATATTCTAATTAGTTCCCTCTCACCCTGGAGCCACTATCCCATCCTTCTAGGGGAAAGGTCACAGCTTCAAGAATGCCTGCTTGATATGTGACTTGTTTCCCATTTGTCCCTAATGTAATCAGTTTTACCTGAACTATTGACCTTATTGGCTAACTATAGTTATGTCTCACCTTATGCCCATCTGCCTTGTGAGTTCCCAGTTTTCCCCATCTTGAACCCATCTCACCCCATGATTTTATGCTATAGAAGTCCTTAGAAAAGACAGAGTCCTGGGCAACCCACTCAGGTCCCCTTCTGTCTTTCTTTCAGACAGAAGCTTTCTTTCTCTCAATATAGATATGCTACTCTTCACCTCCGTTGTTCCTAAAATTCATTCTTCAATTTTAGAGAACACGAGCTCCTACCAGACGTAATAGGTTGGGAGTTCCATTCCCCTATATCATATGTAGGATGAATTCAGTAGGTTTGGGTCAGATTACCTGGAGAGGCACAGAGATTAGTTGAAAAACTAAAAAGTCTGCACTTCAATATCAGATGAACATGAGCATTTATGATAGGAGAACAAGAAGAGAAGGAATATTGAGATAAGAAAGCTTGGGTAACACTTTCTGCTCTATTGAAACTTTTTCAGTAACAAAATGACAAGAAAAATGGAATCCTGGGGCTAGAAGTGGTGGCCTATAACAGAGGACAGGTCTGAGATTCTGCATGCTCTGAAGTCTTGCACACACTGGTTGGACTATAAGTTATAGAAAGGCTTAGGGCGAAATGCTATCAGGAGATGAGGCTTTGTAGAGGAATCTTGAGGACAAAAGAGTTCATTGGAATAAGAGCCAACTGTGCTGAAAAACAGGTAAGTGTGGTTGCAACCATGCTGTGGTTTGCCACTGTGGCATAAAATTCTGATGTGATAAAAGAGCTATGTAAGTAGAGGAAGTACCGTTACCTATGTTTCCACGGTTTTGGTTTTGGATTTGCATGTTATTTTGTATATGAAACTAAAGTACATTGAGAAAAAGAAAAACAAATGAAGTTAAAACTTGCATTAAATAAAAGATATTTCCTGATGAGATTAGGAAAATCAAAAACGGGGAAGATGCTGGAGACCACAAAACCCAATGTTGCATAAGATAATGAGAATTGAAGGTAGAGAAAAAAACTAACAATATGTAGCCAAATATATTCAGAATTTGGAGTCAAAAAATAACTTCTAAACTGTGGGATCCTAGTTCCTGAATCTGGTTCAGTTTTCATTCCTTTCATTTTTAAAGTGAGTATAATAATATCCACAGAACAGAATTTTTCCAAGGATTAAACAAATTAGTTTCTGTAAGGGCCTTAATAAAATACTGACATATACTAAGTGATCAATAAATATAAATTACTTCTACTAATATTCATGCATATCAAGATTTACCTTGGGTCCAATTTGTCATGTAGCCTGTAATTTGAAATAATAGCAGATTGAGTTTAGTTGTTAATATTTGTCTGGAACTTAGCATTCATGTAAGATTAGAAATCTAAACTTGTGACATGGTTTTTATGAGTAAACCTGGAGATACTTCAGAGGTGAAATTTTCCAGTTTGCAGATAATGCTTCAAGGTAGCATTTTGTGAAGTTTAAAAAGCAAATGACATACTCATAGGTGGAAAAATTCAAGAGGAAGAACTAACAATTATAAATATATATGCACCAAACACAGGAGCACCCAACTAGATAACACAGATACTAATGGACATGAAAAACCAAATACACAAGAACACAGGTATTACAGGGGACCTTAACAGCCCATTGTCCCAAAGAGATAGATCAACTAGACAAAAAGTCAGCAAAGAAATAATAGCACTGAATCATACCTGCGAGCAATTGGACTTAGTAGATGTTTATAGAGTAGTCCACCCAACCACATCAGAATACACATTCTTGTCAGCTGCATATGGGACATTCTCCAAAATAAACCATATATTATCCCATAAAATATTCTTAAGTAAATGCAAAGGTATTGAAATTATCCCATGCATAATATCTGACCATAGCACACTGAAATTGGAAATTAATGGCAAAAGAAATTGCAAAACCTGCATAAATACATGGAAATTAAATAACAACCTTTTGAACAACCAGTGGGCTACAGATGAAATTAAAGAAGAAATAAAGCAATACCTCCAATTCAATTAAAATGTGGAAACAACATATTGTAATCTGTGGGATGCAATGAAAGCAGTCAAGAGGGAAATATACAGCAATAAATTGTCATATCAAGAAAACAGAATGAGCACAAATAAACAACCTAATGCTTCATCTCAAGCTTCTAGAAAAAGAAGAGCAAGTTAAAAAGCAAATGAAAGCAACTGTATCTGATAATGTACTAGTTGATGCTAGTATATTATACAGTTTGTTCAAGGCTACTAGATGCAACAAAACAGAGTAAAGTTTAATAAACAGTTTTGGATGTAACTACTTCTAAATATCTTCAAATAGTAATCCTTTCACTTTAGTATACTGGTGACATTTTAGATAACTGGTGGTAGATGCAGAATTCATTAAACTAGAATATCTGTAAGCTTATGATTCTAAATCTTTCTGAATGACAAGTTTGATAAATTGATAAAAATCTTAGAAAAGGTAAAAACCACATACTTTTGCATATTTGTATACAACTTCTAGAGTCCAAAGATTCTTGGAAATAATAAAGGCTGGGATTTATGAGTCTTAGATTATGAGCCTTTGGACTATAGTCTTTTCAAATTCATCCATCCATTCATTCACTGAGATAGAGTCTCACTATTTGCACTCTGGCCTTAAACTCTTGTGACGAAACTATCTTTGTGCCTAAGTTTCCCATCACTGAGGATGCAAGGCTAAAACATCCATCCTTTGCATAGTATTGAGCTAGTTCAGAGGCTCCACGTGGAAGTCTGGTGGTGGAAGTGCAGCTCAAGGTTGGGGAATGGATGGTGGAGGTAGAGAAAATGGACACAAAGGTCATCCTTTAGCCGGGTTGCACCTAAGTCTCATAGCCACAGGGACATACACAGTCTAGGAGAGACGGATGTACCCAGAGCCACTCTTAGGCTGGCAATCATGCAAGATGACAACTCAGGTCTGTCCAGTGGTGCAGGTCTCCACCTGATGCTAGTCGGGTCTAGTGGTGCCGTTCATGAGTAGATGCCAAAATACAGAGCCTTTGGTTTTTGCCCAGTGCTGTATTTCACCAGAATGGTCAGATTCTGAGATTTGAGATGAGGTCCTATGTGAGCTTTCTTGCCCTGCTCCTCAGCAAGCAGAGTCTTGCTCTGTGCTCCTCTGTCTGAGTTGGATGGGGGTTAGCAGAATCTGTCTAGCTGATATATCTTTATGGGCTCAGTCTAGGTACTGGACTAGGGACAGAGACAGTTGTGTTCATCACAGGATTCACTGCAGTGGGCCTAAAACCTGGTAATATGTCAGAAAACCAGATAAGCCTGAACTTAATTCGTTCTTCTTCTCTAAAGCCATCTCTCAAGGTAACTTTCTCCATGTGTTCAGCAAGATGCTGGCAGCTCTTTTCTTTCCGCCTTCTTCAGTGCATCTCCTCTTTTAATTACACTAAAACCAAGTCCTGTCTTTCATCTGGCTTCCTCAGCTT
This sequence comes from Dolichotis patagonum, assembly GCA_004027295.1. NCBI lineage: Eukaryota > Metazoa > Chordata > Mammalia > Rodentia > Caviidae > Dolichotis > Dolichotis patagonum. Next base: position 11,885 of record PVJX010005936.1, on the reverse strand, counting down.
TTCTGAAAATAGTTTGGTGCATGAATAGCTGGCATGTCTGTGGGCAGAGGATTGTTGGAGGACCTTACTTCACCAATATCTTGTTCCACCTTCTGGATCATATTCTTTAAGGAATGACTCGTACATTCTTTAAGGAATGCTCTGGAGGTTGCCTTCGGGATCACTTGCTTTGGACATATAAGAAAATGTGGAACAGCCTGAACTTCTTTGACCTCCCTGGAATAGCCAGGGTTAGGTCACAGGCTGAGTCATGAATAGTTCGTGACACTTCTATCAAGGGGTTCTATGACAGCATGGTTTGTGACTATAAAGCTTTGAATAGGGAGATTCTGAATCAGCTATGATTGTTTCTATTTGAAGTGCCTAGACGAGTCCTCCAATCTACTCATCAATGAAGGAAAACTATGGGTCCAGGAGGAGCCTTAACTCATTTAAATCAGTAATAGTCCTTGCCTATGACCTTTCCCTGTCCATTTCAGGTGAGAATGCCCACCTTTGTTCTTGTCAGTAATCCTTGTCAGGAATTGACTCCGTGTCCTGCAGTGGTAACTGGGGCCCTTTTATTGGTTCATTGACTTCCGCAGTGCCAGCTCTCTGCCTACACAACCACTTGAGCCTTTAGGTGTCATCTTAACTCCAGTATTCCTTTGAAGTATTGTGCTATATACATCAGATAACCTTCTACTGCATAATTAAATAGCAAAACAAAATTTGTTCTTCTGCTTAGCAGATTGATACCTTTGTATACCTATTTGTAGGCCATTCTCTCAATGGCAATGGTGTAGAACCCAAAAGGTAAACCTCTGCATCTTCAGTTATCCTATGGGGAACTAACTGGGTTAAGACTAATTATCCTTGAGTTTAAATTGGACTTACATTTCATTCTTTGAATGTGAATTTATTCCTTTATTCATTAATTAAATCAACCATTTTTGAACTCCTGCCACACAGTTAAAATATAAAATAAACACTATTCCTCTCTAATGCTGCATGTAGTTATTATAAATTCTCAAAAGATTTAAAACCATTGTAAAGCAAACAAATACATAACATGGATTGATATAAAGATTATCTAAAATTTAATAATCCCAAACCAATTAGTATGTTTTATAAATACTCATTCATCCACAGCTGATCTTTTATACTATGTGTGACGTAGGCTCCCAGAGGACCTCTGCAATGCCTAGAGATGACTTTGGTTGGCACACTGGAGGGGAGATGGGGAAGCATTACTACTGCTGTCCAGAGGATGGAAACCAGGCAGGCCGCTAATCAGCCTACCATGCACAAGACATTTCTCGACAACAAATAGTTATCCCACCCATATGTTAATAGTGCCAAGGTTGCAACACCTTGGCAACCTCTAAAGGAATTGATTGGGAGAATTTTGCTGATATTTGGTGATATGTATTTGTCAATATATTATTTGTTTTTATATTGAGAATTTTAGTAAATGTATTCAAAAATGATACTAGATATTTTTTCCACTGAAAGAAAAATATTTCAGTGTATACAATACCAGAGGCAGCTGAAAAGTATTATCCGTCTAGGTAAAATTCTAGAAGTCTAAAACAATTCTTTCTTCCTAAAGTTTGATATTATCTTCCTGCCAGGACATAAATGAAAGAGGTAGCAAAATGTCCAGGAAATGAATGAGTGATACTAGGTTAGAGTTTTGAGGGCTCTATGAGACCATTTGTTTGTTTATTGTTTATTGTTGTGACACTGGAGATTGAAGCCAGGCCTCTTCTGCACTAAGTGCTCTGCTACTGAGTTATAAGCGTAGTCCCAGACATAAAGGGTTTTTTTGTATTTTTTTGTTTGTTTTGGGGTTTTGTTTTGTTTTGTTTTGTTTTGTTGAGGCAGGTCTCACTTTGTAGCTCAAGCTGGCCTCAAACTCAGAGTGATCCTCCTGTCTCAGCCTCGGAGTACTGGAATTAAAGGCCTATCCACCACACCTAGTCTGGACATCACCTTTAATTGCATTAGACTATAGATCCTTCAGATGATCCCATTATTCAAAAGTTACCTAATTCCTGGTAAATTTATTCAAGGACTCTTTTGACAAGAATGCCAATAAAGTGTCAATGAGCAAATGAAAATAACTATGGTTTATAGTTGCCTATTCACAACTTCACTACAGATATTTTATGAGGGATTCAAGCATGGACATTTGAGCTGAATGTCATTTTAATGCAAATATTTCCACTTAAATTATTATATATTTTGAGTAATTTAATGTATGCATATTCCTGTGGTAATCATAACTTTGGAAGAACTGTATCAGATTAACAATATTCATCTTTTACCTCAACTAATAAAATATGGTTTACTAAATTAGCGAACAGTTTTCTTACATAAAAATGGTCCCCAAATTAGGAGGAATTCTGTTAGAATAAGGAAAGAAGAGGCTTAATATATTTTCTTACCAAATAAATTTACCAATTTTTTTATGGAAAAAACTTGTTTTTAAATTTTCTTTACAAAATACTACATATGTTTCCTATAGGTAGTTATTTTTATGTATATGTGTGTTCAGTTTGGCTGTTTGCAGCCATACGAGCTGTTATGGATTAAAAACTGGTGATCAACTTAATGCCAGCTGGATTAAATTAGCATGGTGCTGAGTGTGGATAGTCCACCTGAGGACAGTTGCCCGCATAAGTAGAGACATGGAGGAGAAGCTAGGCGTTGTGAGTTTCTCTAAGTGTTGCTGTTTGAGCCGTTGGTTCTCCTGTAGGAGCTCGTCATGACTAGCTTCCTCAGTGTGAGTTTGACCATTGTCATCAGAGGAGCTCAGGACCCTGTTGCTGAGAAAGGCCATGGTTCATTTTGGGGAAGCTCTGGTCGTTACATCAAGCATTGCTTCCCAGCTCCGGAGCGGAAGACGTGTGCCGTTTAATCTCCAGGAGAAACTCATCACGCTGGTTTCTTGGCATGTGCTAGACTGTGCTTATTGTTGGAGGAGCTCGGGATCTCCATGTTAGTGAGGATGGTGCTGGTACTTTTCAGGGAAGCCCTGATTCTTATTTTGAGTGTGACTTTTTGGCTCCAGTTTAGAACCCTCAACCTACCAGCACAGCTCCTTCACCCTGCTGGTATAGACTTTCTAGCTCCCACCACTGACCTTTGGGCCTTCCCAGCATGGATCTGTAGAACAGACTAGCATGAGTCCTTCTCGTGGGATCTAGCCCTCCACTTGCACTTGGGAGGCATTGTCATGGGCTCTAGGTCTTTATCTGAACTCATGTAAGACATTGCTGTGGGATTCAGGCCCTTCGCTGAACAGTCTGTCTCTAGTGTTGTGGTCAGAGTTCCTGCACTTTCTTGTGTTAACTCTGGGTGACCATCCTAAAATAATATTATAAATTCTGTGTCCTGATCCTAATTGTTCTCCTCACAACCCCTGACTACAACATGGGCACATAGAAACTTCAAAATATTGCATTTATTTCTACCTTCATTTATCTACTAAGCTCCTTAAATTCTTTGTTCTTCAAAATAAAGCCATCCTGTTAGAAAAAGTAAAACTATTTCTCAAATTTGAATTATGAAAGCACTCCTACTTCCTTAATATTCCTTTAATAATGTTCCAGTTTGGGGTTTTAGATTTTAGTTTACTAGTTTATGTGTGTTGTGTTGTGCGGGCTTATTTTCTGTTATAGATTCTACTGGAAAAATTACAGATTTTATGAGACTTATCTTAAATCCAAGTGACTCTGTTTAACATATGAGAAAACTTGGATACATTATTTAGTCCCTGTGTTCCACAATTCTCCCATTTTAAACATGGCAGACCATAAACGGACACTGGGAGATGAATTAAGTTATTGCACAAGTACTTTGCACCAGGTAGGTGCTTTGTGAATCTTAAATAGCACTTGAAGATGCTTTTCGTCTTTGTGTGTGTGTACGTATGCATGTGTGGTACTTTAGGAGAAAAATTCAAGAGTTATAGCATATTGGAATGATTATTTATTTAAATTTTGTCATGTAAAGAAGCAATTTACTGGAAAATTTAACATTCCTCAGACATACAGGTTATTATGTTCTTGAAAGTCCAAACATACAATAAATTATGGAACCACTTATGGTAATGAATCCAATACTTTCAATTGCTTCTTCTCAACCTGTCTTTTTGTAAAGTTTTGTTGTGAGTTCCCCACTCCATTCATACAACAGTCAAATGTTGAACAGCGCAGTTGAGTTTTAGAAAATGAGCACTTAAAGGATGACTCTCTGACTTTAGAAATTGCATCATAACAATAAAACAATCATGTCCCTCTGGTGTGACTGAGCTCTAAAATATCCCCCAGATGTCTCATGTGTTCAGAGGCTGGGCTTTTGGAAAGTGATTGGATCATGCAAGCTCTAACTTCATCAGAGGTTTAATCCATTGAAAAGATTGTAACTTGATTGCATCATGGGGAAACAAAAACTTAGGAAGTGGGGCTTACTTGAAGGCCATGGGGGTTTGACCCTGAGGACTACCTCTGATCTCTGGCCCCTTCCTTTCTGGCTCTTTCCTTCTTTCTCTCCTTCTGGGCTTCCATAAACGGAGCACCTTTCCTCCTCAATGCCCTTCCACCATGGTGCTGGAGCCAGCCAGCCAGCCATGAGGATTTACACATATCCTGTTCCTGAGCACTCTGAAGCCTGAGATTAGAGAAATACTCTTCCATAAAGGAAGATAAGCTTGAGTCATTTGTAGTAAAATGGATGTACCATTAAGCCATAATGTTAAGTGAAATAAATCAGACACACAAGTTTAAATATCATAGTATTTCTCTTGTATGAGACACCCAGTATAAAAATAAAGAGCAAAATAAAATACAGATAATACAAAGTAGGGAGACATTATTCTCAAAGGGGAAGAGGATCAAGAGATGAGGGGGTAAAAGAAAAAGGAAAAGGGATGGAAAAAAGGAATTGTGATGTGTTATGTACATGAGCCAACTCCACACGAGGAATGTAAATGTTATACACTACAAATATACAAAAAAAAGTACTAAAGGAAAAGGATCAAGGGACAGATGGAAGGGGAGAAAGGGAAGGAAAGGGATGAAAAAAAATAAAAATGTGTTAGTACCTGTACCAACTTCCCACAAAAATGTAAATACGTACAACACACATAAACTAGTAAACTAAAATCTAAAATTTTTTAAATTGAAAAATAGATTATATGTATTATGAATATGTTCAGTAGCAAATAGAAAAGCCCCCAGGACAGTGGTTCTGGTAAGTTTAATTTGTTTCAGTAAGAGATGTTTTCAGTCAGGAAGCCACTCCTCCATGGAGCCCTGGGGGTCCTGCTTTTTCTGTTTGCTGCTTCTGCCCTGCTCTGCATGTGTTATTGATTGACCTGTATGGTATAATGATAATAATGGTGGCTGCTGTGTCTCCAGACAGATGGCTTCCAGATAAGAACAGGGACAAGGACCAATGGCAAAAGGGACTTGACTTTTATTCAGAAAGAGATGTTCTGAGGAATTTCTACCTACCTCTCATCAGCTGGAATTATCACAGGACCAACAATAAATGATGTAAGAAACCAAGCAACCAGCCTGCCACCCTGGTAAGTGGCTGTGAGTCTACCAGCACAAGTGCTAAGAATCAAACATCCCATCTTCCCCCCTCCCCATTAGCAAGTTGGAGCCAGAGATCTGAGCATCTCTTGGGAGGTTGACCATATGTCATATAGCAAATAAGGGGAATTTCCTTCTACCATTTCTTTGAAGGCAAATATTTTTATCACTGTTTTGCTTTGTCCTGATTAATGGTATTGCTCTATTCAATATTCTGTTTTGGTAAGTTCTATAATATTCTGTATTTCCTTTGATTTTGCTATACCTGATTGAAAGAACAACTATTGTGAAGATAACAAGACACACTATGGTACCTATTACTGTTATCCTAGTAACCTACTGTGAAGTTCTTTACCAATTTTGCTACACTGTCTCAATCAGCTTTATTCCATCCTGTTTTGTTGTATTATACTACTTTCAAATTAATAAAAATTTTTTTAAAAACACCTTTATAAAGCCCACATATTACATTACCTATTCCTTCTGACTCATCCCTGAGCAGAATTCTCAAAAACTGGTTAAATTTAACCCTCAAATTCTCAAAAAAGCAATAAAAAAAGTTTACTATAAAAAAATGATGTACGAATAGTGAAAAATTGAAGTCCATTTAACTGAAAGAACTGGAAGCTGATAGACAACCCAAAAACACCTACCATACTCTTCTTTAATTACCTAACTCTTCATGAACACAGAGAATACACCAAACCTCCAAAGTCTCTTCAAAGTACTAACTCTACTCCAAAGAAGAGATGTCCAGATGAGGTACACTCTTCTTCACCCAGTCTAAATATGGCTTTTAGAGGTCTAATAATTTAAACTTCTGAAAACCATTGTCTTGAACATATCAGTAGAAGTTTTGAGAAAAGAACTAGAAAATGCTTAGTAAAATCTCTCACGTAGCAAAAAGAAGAAACAGAAACTCAGGAAAAACCAGAATTAGCTAAGAAGAGAAAAATCTCTTATTCTTGCCAGTACTGTAATCAACAAGTCCATTACCCTAGCCTGGAAAGCACCCTTGCCTCTTCAGTTAATCAGCATGGGCACATCTAGGGATGTCACACCTAGATGAGGGTGTACTACTGGATGGCTGCTGATAGCAGTTCAATTCCTAGTGATGTAAATTTGAGTGCTGAAAGCATCAGCCTATGGTCAGCCATGATTAACCATGGTCAGTTTATGAGCTGATAATAAATTTTCATGTACCAGGAACCATAGGTAGAAATCATCTCCACAGCATTAGAACTCAGGCCAAAAGACAGGAAACTTTTCTATCATCTCTCTAGGCCCAAAGGCTATATTTTCATCAAAACTTTGAGGCAGTTAAAAATAATAAATATCCATACTCTGATTCTTTGTCAGTGGGCAATTTGCATTATTTGGTTGAGAATTCTTACTAGAATTACTTCAAAAAATAAACAAAAAATTCTATGAGCTTGGTCTCTCTAGGGCCAAACTACTGATTTGTGCTGTCAAAGAAAATGGCCCAATGGATTTCTGAGGCCTTTATCATAGGCCTGTAAGTCACAGGCAGAGTACTTTTCCCTTCAAAAGGTAGTATTCTCCAGGGATTTAGCTCAGTGGCTTAAGCACCTGCCTGGCAAGCGTGAGGTCCTGAGTTCGATCCCCGGTACAAAAAAAAAAAAAAGGTAGTATTCTCTTCAATCAGTTTGTAAACAAGCCAACCCCAGTGTGACTCAATCTCTTCTTTTTGCAGGAATGTACAAAAAGTCGTTCGCAAAATGTTGTGTGTCCACAACATAACCTGAAATTTTGGGATATTTTCTTCATCATTGAGTCCTCCATTGGCACATTATCTCCACTTCCAATAAAGAACACAAATACATTAATTACCATCCATCAAATCAGCAGCTTTCCAGGTGGTAAATGATTGGGTCTTCTTTACCTGGTAATGAATTCTGTTTCAGTCCTGGTTCTGAGGTAAAAATAATAATAGCTGGCCTTGTGTAATCAAACTAAAAAGTGCTTATTGCTGTGTGTGGTGATGCACTGCTATAACTCTAGCACTCCTGTGGCTAAGACAGGAGGATTGAGAGACCAAGGCCAGCTTGGGTTATGTAGCAAGTTCAGGATCAGCCTGGACTACATAATGAGATCCTGTCTCAAAAAAAAAAAGTGTTTGTTTTGTGATTGGAGTGATAGAGAACCAGGCCAAAATTAAGCATTTAGGAACAATACATCAAACCATGAAAAACTGATCGGATGACACTGATGCAATAGTTAAGTTCAACATGTGTTTGAGTTTTTTTCTGTTGTTATTGTTGCTTTTCTACAGTTGTCTGTTGCATAATGTCTCCTTTACCTAGCAGCTATTCTTAAAACTAACACTGCTTGGGGAAGCCACCATTTTGCCACCACTCTCATCAGAAAAAGGAAAGCTGTGTTTGGCCTTCCTCATTCAATTGCTCACTTCTAAATTAAAGTATTTAATGTAAACATTTTACTTTTTTCTTCTTTTATCTTGATGATCCCACTGTGTCATAGCAAAGAAGTCCTCAAATCAAGAAAACTCGAAAGAGAGTAACAAATCAGACACCATGATCAATGAATACTCTAAATAGTTACAAATATATGGTATGACTGTCCACTGGGAATAGTACAAGTCCTATGGATTGTGGATCCTAAGCTATGAGGCAAGAATCAATCCAGTGTCATCAGTCTTCTAAATAATGACCATAAACTAATGATTTATCCATACAAAAAGAATACACACATGAAAAAATTCATATTTTATTTATGGGGTGTTTTAGCCAGAGTTCATCATGGTAACAAAATATCTTAGAAGAATACCTTGCAGGAAATGTTTATTTTGACTGATGATTTCAGTCCATGGACAGTTTTTTTTTAAGCCTACAGCTTATTTAGAACATGAGGGCAGAAGTGTATGGCAGAGGGAAGCTGCTCATAATCAAAGTATCAAGAAAGCAGGAGAGGAATCAAGGGAGGGAGGAGCTGGGACAAAATAAACTCTCAAGGGCATGTCCTCAAGGACCCACCCTCTTCCTTTAGAAGTATCCCACAGAGTCCTGAGGATCTTACAGGAAGTAGTGCAAACCCACTTCCCATACAAAGTTGGACCTTAAGGAGGACTTGCAGATGAAGCTCTCAGGAATTGGAGCTCATTGCCAAAGTCACAAACACCCCAGGAAACAGGCAGCAAGAATGAATATGAGCGGAAAAAATCAACAACTGAATTGAACTCGTGAAGCTTTCAGACATGAGAGCTATCAGAGAAAGTACAAAATGGCTATAATTAAATATTTGTTCTTAAAAGAAGGGATTCAAATACAGGTAAAGTAATATTAGCTGATACAAGGAGACAGAGAATAAATTAGAAATTTGAGGAATGAGAAAATCTTATAATAAAAATTATGGTTAGATTTGAATAATGATTGTGTGTATCATGAGAAGTTTAGTGAATTATATGAAGGATCTGAGAAATGTATCCAGAATGTGGCAGTGAGGAAAATAGAAAGCATGACAGAAAACAGAGAATAAGAACAGTCTAATTTTGAGTTATTCCTAGATAAAGAGATAGAGACAATACTGAAATTAAGAAATTTGCCAATGTGATAAAAGCATCAATATATAAAGTCATGAAAGTAAATAAAAAAATAATGAACATATAACATTTTTCACTTAAACTACAGAAGACTGTAGATTAAAAATCTTGGAAAATCACTTAAAAAAGAAACTAGATTTAGACTGACAGTTTATTTATCAGCAACAACAACAAAAGTCAGGAAACCATGGAATGCTTTTGTTGTGATGAAAGAATCTCCTGTCAATCTGAAATTATATTCTGAACAAAAGGAGGCAAAAATGAGGGAGTGTGCAACCAAGACATGCACCTTTTAAAAACTTCACAGATCTACTTCAGGAAAAATCAAACCAATTCTCCACATAAGATGGAAATTAGAAGACAAGGATAGTGGTAAATATATGGACAAATACTAGCAGCACTGAATATACATAACAATAATTTTTTAAAAAACTTAAAGCATGATAGAAGTATGATATTCAATAGTTACATATAAGCCAAGAAGGGGTGATCAACATACAGCCTGAATAAGATCATTGTTTAAAGGAGAGAATATTGTACTTGTGAGTTTTTATAAATGGGAATTCTGACCATGCTAAAGTAACAAAAGAAATGAAATAGAACATTTGTCTTTCAAATTCAGAGAGAGAAATACGAATTTTAGAAAGGTGTAATCGATGTTTAAAAAGATAAGGCAAAAGATCTCAGCTGTTTTCTTGGTAATGTCTTATTTCATGGTAATGTTATTTTCCTGAACGTTTAACTTCCATGTTTGCTTCTGCTGGTTATTTTGTGGCACTAACATCTAGTCCCAATATAGATAGTTCCTGTGCCACATTTAACACATAGTTTCTTTGTTTCACTATACAACATCACATACTTATTTGTAGGCAGAAAAAGTCGAAGTAATTTTCCACCCATACAGAATAGCCACATCCAGCACACAACATAATCAGCTAAAGAGCCCATTAAGCAAAGCACTAGATAACTTGCTATGTAGGGTTTCAGTGCATTATAAAATAAAAAGTTCATATTGCCTTGGTATGTAAGTGTTAGAGTATTTTAGTGATGATTGAGTAAGTTGTTGAATTTCAGAATTTGATTTGCAAGAATGTAAAAATATAATTGATTAGTTAAAAGACAAGGATGTTACATGAATTCAAAATGAGGAATCATCTAATATTTCAGTGTACTATTAAAAATATTGCCAGGCATGGTGGTGTATGCCCATAATCCCAGCATTCAGGAGACTGAAGCAGGAGTATTGCAGAAAGTTCAAGATCAGCGTGGACTACATAGCAAGACTCTGTCTCAACACCCCCCTACTCCCATAAAATCCCTAAGTGCACTGTTGTGGCTTCCTCAGTGTCCTGAATCCATTCAAACTGCTTACTTTTCATGGTCATTCTGATTTTGAGGAAGAGTCAGAAGTCACAGGGTGCCAGAGCTGGTGAATTTGATGGATGAAAACACTACAGTGCTTTTACAAGCTTACCTTTCAATTGGCTTGCACTTCGCAGCAGCACTCACTGTATTTTTTTTTTTGTACCTCATAAAAACAGAAAAGGGGACTCCCAGAACTGCTTCAGCAGGAGCAATGGGATAAATGTACTTGGAGCAAATGGATAGATTTTGAGAGTGATTACCAGCAACATGTTTTTACTGTAATTAACATTTTAAAATCTAAGCATTCATTGTATACATTGATAACTTCTTGCATATATATTAAATAACATTGTGTATGTATGAAATAAAAAGGATCAAAAGATGAATAAACCATCAAAGTAGGAGATTTTAACTCATTTGTCTGATAACTGATACATCAGAATCATAGTCAGTGAGGTATAACACTTTTAATAACACAACTAACAAGATTACAAATGAATCAACTGCAAAATAGTCTTTCCATTCAAGGATACTTAATACGCTGACCAAAATAACCAAATATTGTGCCATAAATCAAGATTACCATACTTAAAGTGACTACTGTCACATAGAAGACATTTTTAGGCCAAAACAAAATTATTAGAGGTAGTTCACTAAAATATTAGGCAAAAATATTAGATGAAACTCACTTTTACATCTTAAAAGCATACAAGTCAGAGAAGATATCACAATAAAATTAGAAAGTGCTGAGAATTGAATGATAATGAAATGCTGCATGTCAATTATGATAAAGCTGAAGTGGTTCTTAAAAAGGAATAGCTTTAAATCAATGTATTAGAAAGTAAAACAAACCCCAAAATGAATGAATTTTAATAATTACATGAAAATAAATAAATAAATTTAAAATATCATTAAATTTACTATACGTCAAACATAAAAAAGAAAATAATAGACAACAAAATAGACATATAATAAAACAACATAGACATATAAGAAAAAATACATATTGTAGGGCTACAATATCAAAAATATTTTAAATATGATAAACTTTAGGATTGATCAAGGGGAAAAGAATGAAAAATTTTTTAGAAAAAAGAAGGAATATAAGTAGATATTCTGTGGAGTTTAAAATGCTATGTTTGGAAACTCCCGGACCCGTAGAGTGGCCTGGGCTGTTTGGATCGAAAGTCTGCGCAGACCTGCATCTCGGCGGGACTCTTTGGGGCTGGTAGGCCCGCCCTTCATCCGCAAGGAACTGCCTGGAGATCCGCATCTGGGCCAGGTCTGTTTGGGCCCGTAGCTCTGCCCTTCATGCCCAGGAAGTCTCCCAGAAAGCAGCATCTCAGGCTGTCTCT